>JARHVA010004745.1:1345000-1448809 GCA_037957365.1 Torreya grandis
AATTTAAAAGTTCATGCTCCAAAAGGAGGCAAACACATAAAAATAGCCCTTAAGAGGATCATACACTACCATTATCAACCAAATTTTGTAGACATATCTCATTTCATTACCAACCATCAAACATTTAAGCCTGCACACCCAAATACCTTCCTAGTATAAGGAAGATAAGGTGTGTGCTTACCATAGGACTCCCACACACAATATTGAAAATTATAACACACTTAAATCCATAATCTAGGATCTTTTAGAAGATGATGACCTTTTAAATAAGGAATTTAACCTTGATCCCATCCTTTACTATGAAACATAACTCACCACTACCAACTTGTCACAAGATTTACTTAAGTACACCCCAAATCATTCACCAACCTCAATAGGTAAACCATTCCTACAAATAAACACCATCAATATAAATACATTATCATGGATATAATCTCTTAAATCTCAAAATCTAGTAAAGGATAAAGCATCCACCATGGGGGTTCCATCCTCTACATTACACTAACGCCTCAAATGCACATATGAAGGTCAAAACCACACTATCCCAATAGACCCACAATGATTTAAAACCTATAATATTACCTCATGTCCCAATTATGTTCCCACCACATTAAAAAACATGTCCCCTTTTTTAATTCTAGGAGATGCTTCCCCCAATTTAATAATCCATTTATCTTACATCCCTGACAATGAGTTATATGCTTTCACATTTCATCAACTCCAATTAGGGGAGTATTTTTTATCAACACTCGATACCCCTATGACTCCCAAACTATATATATGTCTTACCCAAACACACACTTACCACCCCACCCTCAAATTGGATCCCTCCCTTCATTTCTTCTCATCTTTGTACTGATTTAATCTATGGGGGATAGATCAATCCTCCTCATAAATAAACATGTCACAAGTATGAAAAGATTAATCAAGGAAAATTTGATCCTAATTGACTTTGACCATTTATATTTTGGGAATATTTCTTGGTTTACCTCAATGGCAAAACTAGAAAAGAGTCTCTTAATGTTTTAAGTCTATGATTTGTTTATTGTTCATAGTTTTGGTTATCTACAAATTAACATAGGCTTTCCCATTACTTATATCCATAAAACTTCCCACATATATTCTATAATGATATATAATTATGTGGTCATCTAATATATTTTTCTTCATGACCTTAAATATGAACACCTCAACTCTTCTCATAGCATTTTTATACTATATACACTCTACCTATATGTAGGACAGAGCTCCAAAATCATTATTTCCCATAAAAAGGATCATAATATCACCTTGTGCCATAGCTTTATCTTTGATAACATGACTTAGGCAAACTAAACTCAACCCATGGTTGTCTTCATTCCAAATAAGTAATATGGGAAAATAATAAAAGAAAAGAAAAAAATGTATATTGTTCCCTTCAAGGATAACTATTCATAAAAAGGCACAAAGCAAAAAATACTCCCTTAAAATATAACTGTTCTTAAAATTTATATAGACTAATCCCTTGAAGGATGGCTATCTAAAATTATAAATAAAGAAAGGTTCCTACATTGATCAATTTTCCTATCTTATCCAAAAGTTAGCAAGGATTCCCATAAAACTATATATGCAAAATCCAAATAATATCCCAAGAAAGCTACATGCATCGATCAAGTTTCCAAACATCTATTAGACTTCTTGCATGGATCAATCTATGTAAAAATCAAACATGAGGTGGTTCGAGTTGACCCTATCATCACCAGTATAGCAAGACTTAACCTTTGACCTAAGGAGATAGAAAAATCCTAATTTCATGTCCATATCTTCCCATCTTAATATCATTTCCCATTTTTAATAAGCCTAGGTTTGGTTGATTGTCAATCACCAAATCATTCATTAACATTAGATAAGGCTTTCAAAGTACATAAATCATAAAGTATATCATGCCTCACCATAATCCCAGTTTAATAAAGAGTTGATTCCACCTCGGTTACTCTTTTCTCATATGTCATGAAACAATCAAAAACCCTTTCCATGCACATTATACCTATAATAAAAATGTACATATATTAAATCTATAAGCATTATCTATAAATCAAAATTAATTATTTTAATAAACATGTCAAAACATTAGTTAGCCTGATCACCCATCCATCCAGTACAAACCATCCTAATCAACAATATTAGATTGATATTTAAATTATAAGCAAATGATGTTTTGACCACAATATATATAGCTACAACAATAATTTATGTTGATCCTATGTAATCAACCTTGATCACTTATTTTTCCTTACTTGCATGTTTCACAATAGGTATTATTGCATCAAATCCAACCAAATTACACCCACTAAAATTATAACACTTTACACATAACACCTAAGGTTAGTGGAGGATGAACCCCTGTTGGTCCCACACCCTATCTTGGCTCACCCTCTATTGAGAATAAATCCCGTGTGGATACTAAAAGAGTGTGTTTAACCTTGAGATAATAATATATAGGTGGTTATCTAACTCTTAACACATCAGATGTTTTATTTCATCTTCCCTATCATTTGTTTTCTTGGTAGCCCATTTAGTTTTCCACTTGTTCACAATGGTGGTATTCTATTTTTACCTTCAAGCATTTTTATATGTAATATCTCTATCCTTATAAGTGCACACAAGTTGTTCACTCAAAATTATATGTCATTTGTGTTCAATTTTATCTCTTAGATCATGATCTATCCCACTATCCACTTTATTTCAAACCCATCACTGACTCTTTCTATCACATCAACTCTTAGTTTGAGGTGAAATACCTCCTGACACACACCTGGGGCATCAAAACCCTCCTGGTTTTTGTCTCAAAGATCATTATTACACATTGCTTAATAAATAGGGAAAAATGTAGACACTTTAAATATGCATAATGTATATTTATGCTATTTTTTATCCAAAACCACCTCCTATTTACTTAGTTACCTTTATTTACAAATTATCATTGTAAATAATCCATTAACTTACCATGTTACTTCAATGACCACCAAAATTTTTACAGTATCTAAATACAATTCATTTTTAAAAAATGAATCTATATCCCTAAAAACATACCCTCATTAAAAACCTATGTAATAATCTTATATTCCTCATACCCAATTTTCCTATGGTGAAGACAAACCTAGAATGACTTTTGGCAAAGATATCAAAGTATCCCAAGATCAAGGTCGATCTATTTGGATTGACATCAATTATATATACCTGTATTTTTTTTATTAATAAGGATGGGATTTTGACTCCAAAAATGCTAAAGAAATTTCAACAGAGGTTGTTAGCATCACTTGATAACCTTGTGGTAAGATACATGGCAGTCAAAGATCTTGACATCCCTTATAAAGCCTAACATTTGGAACCTCCATTTCAATTTAATAAAAGAATCGAAAATTATCTAAGGTGAGTTAAATTCATTAGTAATCAAATTTTAATTTCATTTTATGTTTTTTATTTATGCATACCTATCCTCTTTTGAGATCATAGTTTTATAGTATTCACTTTAATAGAATCCTTTCAACTTCTATCATTTTGTTAGAACTGATATTTATTCATGTAAATCATTGTTAATTAAGGAAGAATGACATTGATCCATACATAAATTCACTTTATTTAAATTCAAATCTTTTTGAATGTAGAATTATATCATGAATCATAGTCAATTTAACATATTGTTTCTTCAATATGGATTCTGGTCTATAGATGACCATTCCAGAATTACATGTGAAGATAACAACATCCTGGTAGCCCTTAGGTTATCTGATCCATTTAAGATTGTCATATAAGCCATCTAGTTCAATATCCTAACATTTTTTAAAATAATGGTTGATTAAATAGAATTAACATTGATCCTAATGGATCAACATTGATCACTATCAGATCCTTTTCCTTTGAGGAAACTATATCAATTATGCTAAACTAGTAAATACTTGTTTACTTTATTTATCCATATCTTCTTATTTTGTTAATTCATATCTATCACTATTATGTAATATATATTCATTTATATTATCAAGTTATCTTTCACATTATATATATATATATATATATATATATATATATATATATATTAAATCAAATTTGATAATCTCTTTTATCATTATTATTTATCCCCTTAAGTTCTTTTATAAAGTGAGATGGCATTCTTATTAGGAAGTGTACCATTTTCTAGGATTGGTCTAGTGCCAAGCATCTCACTAGCATATTATATTAATCAATCCTTTATCAAGTTTTATATTATATTCAAATAGTCCTTCCTAGCCAAAATGATCTCCCATGTTTTCTTGATTAATGATGCACAATCTTTTGAGTCATAATTAAGCCTTAAAACCTGACATCTCAATTCAATTTTTTTGTAGACTATTGTATAAAAGAATGAATGGAAACTAATTAAAAACATAGGGAGATATTTAGGTCACTTTAATAAAAAATAATACCCATTTTAGGTCTACCCCACATTCCTCCAACTCTTTCAATCTTCAATTTTACATGGTCAACCTTTAAATCCATCTGACATACTAGTTTCCACAATTCTGTGTGCAAAAAGGATTGTTAAGTGGGATATAGGTGTCTTTTTGATTTTTTGATAAACTTATAAACATATTAGAACCTATCCATGGTAATAATACCTATCACAAATTCCCTTATCCATACAAACCTAAATTCAATGCAAATCATTTCATACTTCTATCCAATTCTTGAAAATCAAGTGCTAGAAGGAGTTTTTAAAGCATGCTTGAAAGGTCTTCTTTGGGTTAGATATTTTTTGAAGTATAAAGGGATTTTTTAATTACTAAATATCTCTTTTTAAAGATCACATAAACCCACATAATTCCATATCACGGCATCTCACATCTCATTTGTTCCTCAAACCAACATATGCATACAAGGTCTTGCTTCTTAGGCTTGAGAGGTTGTACCTACAAGTTTGAAGACCTATAAGTCTGCATTCACCTCAAATTAATACATATATAATGTTATTATTGGTCTATTAAACCATATTTTTATCTCCTTGATAATTTTATAAATTTTTTTAATATCAAAAACCTATTTTAAGCCTCTTAATTACCTTCACACATCTAACGTTTTCTTGAAAACACTAAAATGGTTTTATTTAGGCTTGTACCCTACAAATTCTCTTAAAATACCATTTAGGATATTGGTTGATTGGTAAAAATTATATAAGGGTTTTAAAATATTCTACCTTGAAGTGTATAAATTCCAAATTATCACCTGTACCATTTCTCAAAACCTAAATGGAGTTGCTCATAAGAATTTCTCATTTGTCATGTAGGGTTGTAGGTGAACATTTGACTGTGCATGCATTGAGTTTACACATGGGATTGTTGTAAGAGTTCTAAGAGTGAATTTTTCAATTTTATTAAGGTAATAATTACCATTAATTTACTTTAGATATGTCTATTCCTTTGCTTATTTTCACTTGAATCCCTATAAGGGTGTTCAAATAACATTGTTAATGGACTGTTACCTACAATTTTCTTCAAAAGATACATATGGAGTGAATTTATAAAATTTTCAGATGATTATTCAATCCAATTAGGTAAATATAATTCACAAGAAACCAATTTTACTATTGTTTTATTGAATAACAAAAGTTAAAAGTAACCTTACTTCTCTTGGCTTTAACATGCCTGAAACCTCCTTTAATAAGATATTGATCAAAGCATTAGTTGTTGGCTTGAATCACTTTTTTTAGTGGATTAACCACTCATAATAAATTAAAAAATACTCATAATAGATTAAAGTCTTTGATATTAAATTCAAATACCATTGATTCACCTTTTCTATGCATCTTTTGATAACCACCTATAAGTAGTTTTATGCACAATCAACATACTTTTCTAATCCCTTGACATATAAAATTGTTGGTGATTTTAGGAAACATAAAGAAAATATAACAAGATTTTTACAGGTGATTATTTTATTTAAATCCCAAACACAACTTCTTAAATACACTAAAACATCACAGCTTCAAGAAAGATGCCTATCACCTCTAAAAATAATAAAAGCATAGCATTTTTATCGCTTTGGTTGTTCACATGTGTCAACTAATGGTAGAGGATGATGTGGGAGGTATATTAATATTATTTAGGGTATGAAACAATGAACCATTTGCATCCATTAATCCTAAAAACTTGTTGAGACAAGAAAAACCTTACCTATGGGGTTTTATGAGGGTTTTGGGATGCTTAACTTGTTAACAATTATTCATAAAGCTTAGCCATTAAATCCTAAAAATAATATATGTAATTTAAATGGAATAAGGGCCCATATCCACTCCCAATATAACTATTTCTAACTCCCTTTCCTCTTCATGGAATGGACACCTTAAAATGACCTTCACAAACTTGTAAAGGGAACAATGGAGAAGATGAAACATTTTTTCCATTCCTCTAACCTACCAACCCTAACATAAGCATAATTTGACCCTAAAACTATTTTAGATACCTTACCACATCCATTTTTGACCTGAACTGACCACCTCCATGTAGCAAAATTACTTTATAAGCCCTTGGCATTTGTATATCCATGTTATACTTTAGTTTCTTGATCTTTGGAGGGTCCCAACACTCCTTGCACATTGAAATGACCTAGGTGGACCTATGTGAGGCATAAATAAAATTGAAATATATTTGAAATACATTATAAGTCTTAAAATTCACTTAATTCTTCATATTTTACAAAGGTAAACACTACCTTAATTTCTCCAAATTTACCTTAAATTTTGCTAAACATGAAATAATGATATTTTCACCTTACCATATCATCTCTATAAAAGTATTCATCTACCATAAGACATTATATCACCTTGGAGGTCAGCATACCAATGCTCCACCATAAGTCAACATACCTTAAACTTTGAAAAGTAGCATTGAACTTTGTTAAAGTACCTTAATCTATCCAAAACTCAAATAAGACCTTCATGAAGGGATGAATGACAAGAATAGTGGGGTTGATCACTATTATATACCATGAAATAGACCTTAATATGATCTAATCACTTGATAAGACACCTCTGATGACCAAGTTTGACCAATAGGTTGACCAAAACTCTCTAAAGACCACTAACAAGGCTAAACAAGTTTAGAAGCAAAGTTTAAAATTATACCCCTTCATGGTGTCCAATTTTGCCTAACATCTTTAATGACCTTCTGGGATTGCATGCTTTTTATACATCTAATACCAATTACCTAGTCCATCCATTTGGATATGGAGTCACCCATGCTCAACACAAACTAAAATAGACATTGACACTTGATTGTAAACCTCTTGAAATGAATATAAAAACTAACTGCCTTCACCAACACTCATAAAAAGATAAGAAGCAAATACACCAACAAGACAAAAATGAAACACACCAAAAAGACACACATTTTGATAATAATCACTTAGGGATAACCAAAACATAAAATAATATGTACAACTAACCTCTAAGAATTGATTTTCCTATATCAAAAGGCAAATTCCTTGAGTATCTTCCATGTGATCAAAAAGTATGATGCTCAACCTATTATTTAGACTTTATTATTTCTTTGGATTATATTTTCTTAACCACCACCAACTTTGAATTTTCCTCAAATTAATCAATAATAAAAAAACATGTCCCCAATGAAGAAACAAAACCCTTGTTGAGGTATGTTCCTATTATTTTTGTTGAGTCATTTTTATTATCATTGATGTCAAAGTCAAGACAAATGTCATTAATGGCAAGGTTAGAACTAAGGCCATGCATGGTGAAATGATATGTGACAAAGAAGTCTTATGATATGAGAAAATTTGAAGTCAAACTTTTGTATCTATGCTGAGAGATAATTTTAAGGAAACTTGGTAACTCTTTTGAGGTTTATGACATGTCAAGGCAAAGTTCAAGATACAAGGGAAGTATAGTGTTGAGCACTAGTTCTGAGGAGCATACAAGGTGATCATACATGGTTTAATAGTCTTTTAGTTATGTATGAGGTCTTGGCATAATGTTTTTATGTGAAAATTTCATAAAACTATTAATATATACTTTTATTTATAGAATCATGTTTAAAGAATATTTTTGGGTGACATCATTGAGAACTAGCTTGTTTGAGTCCAAAACTTTGAGTATTAGGAGTCTTGAGAAGCCTATCATAGCCCTAAAAAAAGGTGTATGCGTGAATCATAGTAAATCTTGGTGAATTATATCATTAAATATATGAGAGAGTTTATAAATATATTTAAACATAAGTAAGAGGAAAATAATCCTTCATATGAGTTTTAAGGTCAAGCTTGAATCTTAGTCCTTACATAAAGAGACCTAGTGAGAAGGCACATGCTTGGTAGCATGATGAGTTGAGAAATATGAGACTTATGTGAATAATTTTCATTGTGTGTGATCAATAGATGAATTTTTATGACATTAGGATGAGTTATTGATAATATTAAAATAGGTTTCAATGTGTGATCAAGGTCTAAGTATGATTTTTAGTTTAAAGCCTAGTATGCAACGAAACCTAGTGTGACCTAATGAGGGATAAATTTCATTTCCCAAGGTTACATAAAACTTGATAGAATTGATAGAGGTATTATAGGTTAAGTGTTTTTACCAATTTTTAGGTCATATCCTAAAGGAGAAAGCATGAAAATTGGTTTTGAGGTCTTCTATGTGCACAAAATGGGGTGTTGTAACCATGAAAAGGTTTTTATTATGTTCATTGACATGTGAAACCTTTGCATGAGATCATAAGTAGTTCATGGAAGTTTTTTAAGGTTCCTAGATTTAATTTCATACCATTGGTTTTGGATTTTAGGGACAATCCTTTATGAATGATTGCTAAGAAGGGAAACTAGTCAAAACCCTCTTAGGACCCTCATAATGACCTGATAGGAAAGATATTGTTGTTTATGGATAAAAATGGATTTTTTTGACCTATTTTGATGTTTTTAAAATGTAAATTAGTCTGTCAAGTTTCTCCAGGTTGTTCTAGTTTGTCAGAAGAGAGAGTAGAAGCTATAAGAAACGCCTTATTTCATAGAATTTTGATGTTACGTGCAAGGTTGACCAATTCAAATCATGCAAATGGTTAAAGGATGATTTTTGAGACTTTTATTTTTTTTCATGTAATTTTATGATCATGTTTCATACCTAAAATATGTTAAAATGGTCATGTAAGTTGTCTTATCTCTAAAAAGGCCCAATGAGCAAGACATTGAGAAAAATAGGCAATAGTGAGAAAGAGATTAGGGATTGGTTGTAGAGGATTAGGTATGGATAAAAATTAATGGGGTCATTTTTAAATACCTATACCTCATATAGCTCTTTTTTATAATTTTTTATGCACACAAACATGCTAAAAGTTGTTCTCAAAGAGATCTATCTAACATAGTGAAGTCTGTATAGGGTGAAGATGTGACATTGGTCTATAAGATCAATATTGATATTAAACCTTGTAATATATATATATATATGTATATATATATATATATATATATATATATATATATATATATATATATATTTGTATGTATATGTATATGTATATATATATATATATATACATATACACATATACATATATATATATATATATATATATATATATATACATATACATATATACATATATACATATATATACATGTATATATATATATATATGAAGATCAAGATTTAGAACACTTGTGTGAAAAATTTTATGAACTTCCAATGGGTTTAAATCTTGATCTTCATAATTGTGTTTTTTGGAGCTATAGGTAGTTTGATGTTTGTAAAATGTAAATTACTCTGTCAAGTTTCTCCAGGTGGTTCTAGTTTATCAGAAGAGAGAGAAGAAGCTATAATAAACCCCTTATTTCATAGAATTTTGATGTTACGTGCAAGGTTGACCAGTTCAAATCATGCAAATGGTTAAAGGATGATTTTTGAGACTTTTATTTTTTTTACATGTAATTTTATGATCATGTTTCATACCTAAAATATGTTAAAATGGTCATGTAAGTTGTCTTATCTCTAAAAATGCCTAATGAGCAAGACAATGAGAAAACTAGGTAATAGTGAGAAAGAGATTAGGGATTGGTTGTAGAGGATTAGGTATGGATAAAAATTAATGGGGTCATTTCTAAATACCTATACCTCATATAGCTCTTTTTTATAATTTTTTATGCACACAAACATGCTAAAAGTTGTTCTCAAAGAGATCTATCTAGCATAGTGAAGTCTGTATAGGGTGAAGATGTGAGATTGGTCTATAAGACCAATATTGATATTAAACCTTTTAATATATATATATATACACACACACACACACACACATATACATACACATATAAATATACATATACATATACATAAATATATATATATGAAGATCAAGATTTAGAACACTTGTGTGAAAAATTTTATGAACTTCCAATGGGTTTAAATCTTGTTCTTCATAATTGTATTTTTTGGAGCTATAGGTAGTTTTCTGTGTATGAGTGAGAATGTTGTTCCTGAGTCTTTTTGCATACATTTGTTAAGTTGTTATTTCTGTCTCATAGGTTCATGTTAACAAATTTTTATTCATAATAAACTCTCATGAATGTGTGAAAATTTAAAGGCTTTTGATTGGGTTTTTAAGGCCTATGTGTAATTCTAAGTGAACATATGAAGTTGATCAGTTTGTGGTATTTTGCCATGTTTGGTGAATTTTTATGACTTTGTGTTTAACCTGAAGTAATTAAGGTTCCATCCATGTCTTTTTTTAGTATTTTTATGTTTCAAAGTTGAGTTTATGATTCATATTTATAAGACATACTTTCTAGCAATAACAAGGCATAATGGCGAGTAGACCTAATAATGTGGTTCAATGAGTAAAATGAGCTAATTTATGTTGGGGAAATAATTTGGTATTATCATGTGTTTAATTTAATCATTTATGAAGTTTTCCATCTATTTTTTGAGGCTCAAGGTGTTCCAAGGAGGCTTACATGAAATATGTGCTTCGAGAAGGCCTAATTGCATTAGGTCTATATTAAGCCTAATGGTGGTTTTGGACCTTAAGGGGAATAACTGACCTATGTGGTGGTTGTTTAACTTATTAAAAATTTTCTTTTTCTATTAAAATTATTATCTAGGTATTTATAGGTTCTTGGCCAACCAATATGGATGAGAGTAAGAGTCAAGTATAAAGAGAATGTCTAATAGGCCTAATTTGACTAGTTAGAATATTGAGCATATGAGTGAATGATATAAAGTTTTTAAAACTAGGTAAATGGATTTAATATCATCATATATTATTTATTTATATTCCATTAATATATAACTATGTTTATATAGGTGATAATTAAAGTCACATGAACTAATTCTACCAAGGAAAGGGCTAGTTGAGCAAGAAAGCCTAATAGGATGTTTGGGAGAGATAGAATAGTGAGAAGAGTAAATTAAATTGAGTGAGAAAAAAATTTCCAAGTTTGATCATATATTAAATGTATCTAATTTTTTACTTATTTATCTAAGGGGTTTGGTTCCTCCTTGCAAGTTGGTGCTTGTTAAAAGACTAGTTGAGTTAGTACTTGACTAGTGAGGGGTTGGTGCTCCTTGTGGGGTTGGTGCCTCAATAATTTTTTATTAATTATTATATAAATATATTAAAATATATTAATAATTTCTTTTTATCCTCAAATATTATTTCCCACATGTATACTATGTTCTTATGTTGTTTGCTTTCATAGATGCTTGTGTATGCATTAATTAATGTATGTATGTGAATGAATGCTTCATAGATGTTAAGTGAAATTTAAGGATTGTTTTTAATGAAATTAATTAACCCTTCTCAATATTATTATCTTAAATTTCAAAATTTGGTATCAGATTAGGTTCTTTGAATGAGGTCTAATATCCTAAAGGAAATCCTAAGCAAGCGAAAATGGCTAGTCAAGCACAAGGAGGTTTTTCTACAAGCAAGGTTCCATTGTTTAATGGGTCCAATTATGATTTTTGGATTGTTATGATGAGTAAATATCTGATGTATCAATTTAATTATTTTTTTTAAATCATTCTTGGATGGATATATTGCACCCCCTATTCCTCCTACAGATGTAGTAAGCAAGAAGGCTAGTGATAATAATTCAAAAGTAATGAATGGTATTATGTCTGGCCTATTAGAGGTAGAATTTGTAAAGGTGATAAATTTTATGTCTAATAAATAAATGTGATATAATTTTAATACTATTAATGAGGGGCTATCCAAGGTTAATTTGGTTAAGTTTCAAACCCATAGAAGATAATTTGAAATCCTAAAACTAAATGAAGATGAGACCATTGTAGACTACTTATTGAGGGTTGATGATGTGGTCAACATCATAAGAGGAATAAGAAAAGAATTAAAAGATTATAATATTTTTATTAAAAAAATTATATCTCTAACTCTCAAATTTGATTCTAAGGTATCTATTTTTGAAGAGATGCAAGATCTATACAAGCTAGAGATGGATGGATTTCATGGTACCCTAACAACCTATGAGATGAGGATAAGTGAAGGAAGACCTATAAATAAGAAAGAATCATTAAATGTAGAAAATAATATAAATAATAAGAATAAATAAGTTAATAAATTTAAATATAATTATGAAATTGATATTGATGATGATGAGTTGATAGCTATGTTTGTAATAAATTTGAAGACATGTTCAGGTAAATACAAGGCCAAGTTTCCCTTTAAATGCTTCAATTGTGGAGAAATTGGAAAATTTTATAACAAGTTCCATATTAATCATAAGGTAAAGGATGATTAAGAGTATTAATAAGGTCATGATGATGATAAAGGTCCTATAAGTCTAATAAGATCAATAAAATATTCAAAAGGTATGATGACAAGAAGAAGTTTTTCAAGAACAAAAGAAGTCTCTACACCAAGGAAGATTACAAATCATTTTATGAGAGTGAAATAAGTGACTATTAGAGTGACCATGAAGATTATGGCCATGATATAAATGAGGTTCTCTTCATATATGAGTAATTGATTTATTCAAATCAAGAAGGGTCCATATAGATTGGAGGTGTTGTTGGTGATTTACATGAAGAAGGAGATGAGGTGGAATTTGAGGTTGAGTTGATGAATAATATTAAAAAACTAAATATAGTATATAATAAAAATAGGGTGATGATATCTCTTTTCAAATACTATGAGGAGAAAATCAGCTTGTTTGAATCTATACTAAGCAACAACTCCAAGGAATAAGAGGAAATAGTCAAACAGGTGGAGACTCAACTTGAAATTGTGACTACAAGCCTAAAGGCTAAAGAAGAAGAATGTGAAAGGTATGAAACTATTTTAGACTCTTTTATAAATTATTTGGATTAGGAATCAAGTAAGATGAAGTATTTTTTGAAGTTTGAAAAGAGTACCAATGATGTAGACAACATCTTGAGTAGTCAAAAGACTGCTAATGATAAAGTAGGCCTTGGTTTTAATGCAGACCAAAAGAAGAAAAATAATATGATAAAGAAGGAAAATGATCAATAAATTAATGAGGTAACTCAAATATTTAAGTCTAATACTATTAAGAATCCTAATACTATAAGGTATGCTAACCCTTTCAATGGTTATATTTATTCATGTAACCAATTTGGTCATAGATCAAGGCATTGTAAAAGACCCTCCAAGAATGAATATGCATAGAATAATGAGGAAAGTCATCAGTAAAGAGGTATGGATCATGGTGTGTTTTCATAAAAGATAATAGTGTGCTTCAACTCTTAAACAGTTGATCATATTGAAAAATATTGTAAGCATGGTTTCTCAAGACAAAACAAGAAAGTTGAGGCTCCTATAATATAAGAAATATGATAAGATAGTGAGTGAAAACATAAGGTAGCTAAGGTTGATGACCAGTATAGAAGTCTAAGTGGACTATTTTCCATGATGTAACATAGTCAATATGTAAAGGAGTGCCAAGAATTCTCTCCATTAGCTTAGATTGTTGATGAAGGAGTCAAGACCAGTAGACCAAGTTAGAAATTTTTTAAATGAAGATTGAGGAGGTCAATCCAAAAGGACTATTCAAGACTAAGAGGATCATGAAGGAAGTTTATTATAGTAAGAACATGGATATATAGGAATATCTTGAGTTTATGTTCTAATTGCCTAGAGCAAAGGTGACTCCATTAAGCTTCATGGAGGCACTTAACTAATAAGAAAGAAGTATGAAATGTGTTTGGTCCTGGGGAGTTTTGTGTTCTTTGTTGACATTAAGATTAAAGGTTTAGTCAAGAGTATATTTTAAGTGTTATCATAAGAGATTGGTCACAAATATTTTGTATGATGACTTGATCAAACCAAGTCACGGTCTTGATGATGTCTGAATTTCTCATGGAGACAAGGGGAGCAAATCATGATCCAAGAGTAGGTATATAAGCCTGATATGTGTTAAGTTTATGTAAATATAAAAGGTGTGTTGTTTTAAGTCCAAGGATCAGATAGTTTCCAATAATATGACCCTTTTTCAGTAATGTCAAAAGGGTAGAAAGTTCCTATTTGGGAGAAAGGCTAGTATTGAAGAATATCCAGCATGGGGAGTTGTGACTGATCAGTTTTGTGTAAATGTTTGACATCAATGACAAAGGGGGATATTGCTGAGGTATGTTCCTATTGTTGGTTTTGAGTCATTTTTTTTGTCATTGATGTCAAATTCAAGATAGATGTTATTAATTTCAAGGTCATAATTTAGGCCATGCATGGTGAAATGATTGTGACAAAGAAATCTTATGACAAGAGAAAATTTGAAGGAAAATTTTGTTATCTCTATTAAGAGAGAATTTAAATGAAATATGGTAACTCTTATGAGGTTTATGACATGTAAAGACCAATTTTAAGATAGAAGGGAAGCATATTGTTGAGCACTAGTTATAAGGAGCATACAAGGTAAGCATACATGGTTTAACCATCTTTGAGTTATATATGAGGTGTTGGCATAATGTTGTGATGTGAAAAATTCATAAAACTATTAAGAGTATCCTTATATTTAGATAATAATGTTTGAATAATGTTCCTAGGTGACATCATTGAGAAATAGCTTGTTTGAGTCCAAAACTTTGAGTATTAGGTGTCTTGAGAAGCCTAACCTAGCCTTGAGAGAAGGTGTATGCATGAAGCATAGTAAATCTTGGTGAATTATGTCAGTACAAGAATGAGAGAGTTTATAAATATATGTAAACATTATTAAGAGGCAAATAATACTTCATATGAGTTTCAAGGTCAAGTCTGAATCTTAGTCCTTGCATAAAGATACATAATGAGAAGGCACATGCTTGGTAGCATGATGATTTGAGAAATATGAAACTTGTGTGAATAATTTTGGATATTTTTGAGAAATATATGAGTTTTTATGACATTAATATGAGTTATTAATAAAATTATAAAAGGTTTCAAGGTGTGATCAAGGTCTAAGTATGACTGGCAGTTTAAGGCCTAGTATACAAAGAGACCTAATGTGACCTAATGAAGGGTCAAGTTCATTTCCCAAGGTGCCAAATCTCTTAAGAGAATTTATATAGGTATTATATGTTGTGTGAAGTTTTTATATCAATTTTAAGTTCATAAAATGAATTAAAAATCATGAAAATTGGTGTTGATGTCTTCTGTGTACATCAAATGGGGTGTTACAAACCCAAGAAGGTTTTTATTATGCTTGTTGACATGTGAAACCTTTTCATGAGATATTTATAATTCAATGGTAGTTGGGTAAGGTTCATATATTTAATTTCTTGGAATTGGTTTTATATTTTATGGGAAATCCTTTATGAATGATTGCTAAGAAGGAAAACTAGTGAAAACCCTCTTAAAACACTCATAATGACCTGATAAGAAAGATCTTGTTAGTTATGTCTTAAAATAGTTTTTTTGACATATTTTTATGTTTTTAACATGTAAATTACTCTTATAGGTTTCTCTAAGTGGTTTTTCATGGTTATAAGAGTGAGTATAAGCTATATGAAACCCCTTATTTCTCAAAATTTTGATGTTACAGGCAAGGTTGACCAAGTCAAAGTATGAAAAGGGTTGGAGGATGATGTGTGAGACTTTTATTTTGTTCACATGTAAATTTATACTAAATTTTCATATATAAATTTTTTTTTCCTATTTATGGAAGTTGTCCTATTGCTAAAAAGGCCTAATGAGCAAGATAGTGAGAAAACTAGGCAGTAATGAGAAAGAGATTAGGTATTGGTTGCAAAGGATTAGGGATGGATAAAAATGAATGGGTTAATTTTTAAATACCTATATATCATATCCCATTTTTTTATAATTTTTGTTTATGCACACAAACATGCTAAAATTTATTCTCAAAGTGATCTGTTTAACATGGTAAAGTCTATGTAGGGTGAATATGTGAGATCGATATGTAAAACCAATATTAATATTGAACCTTATAATATGTGTGTGTGTGTGTGTGTGTGTGTGTGTGTGTGTGTGTGTGTGTGTGTGTGTGTGTGTGTGTGTGTGTGTGTGTGTGTTAGTTATATGTTATAATTATGTTTAAGGATAATTAAAACCCATCATAGGTTCATAAAAGTGTTCACATAGGTGATCTAAATCCTAATCTTCATGGTTACATTTTTTGGAGCTATAGGTAGTTTTCTGTGTATGAGTGAGAATGTTGTTCCTGAGTATTATTACATAGATTTGATGAATAAAATGCACATTAATTTGTTATTTTGGTATCATAGGTTAATTTTAACACATTTTTATTCATTATAAACTCCCATTAAGTTATGAAAAGTCAAAGGCTTTTGACTAGGTTCTTAAGGCTTGTGTGCAATTTTAAGCCAGCATATAAAGTTAATCAGTTTGAGGCCTTTTGCCATGTTTGGTGATTTATAATGTAATTTTTGTTGAACCTGAAGTTTTAAATCTTCCATAAATGTTTTTTTTATTATGTTTATGATATAAATTTTAGTGTGTGATTCATATTTGCAAGACAGACTTTCTGGTAGTAAGAAGGCCTAATGGCAAGTAGACCTAATTATGTGTTTCAAGGAGTGAAATGAGCTAAATTATTTTGGGAACATAATTTTATCTTATAAAGGTATAATATATTTATTTATTAAGTTTTTCACCAATTTTTTCAATCTCAAGGTGTTCCAAGGAGGCCTAAGTGAAACATGTGCTTAGAGAAGGCTTAATTGCATTAGGTCTCTATTAGGCTTAATGGTATTTTTGGACCTTAAGGGTAATGACTGACCTATTTGGTGTTTTTTTCACTTGTGGAAAATGTTTTTTTATATATTAAAATTATTATCCAATTATTTATAGGTTATTTTTTTACAAATATGGGTGAAATAAAGAGTCAAGTATAAAGAGAAGATCTAATAGGCCTAATTCGACTATTTAGAATATTGAGCCTATGAGTGAATGATATAGAGTTTTAGAAACCATGTAAAGGGATTTAATATCATTATATATGTGTGATTGATATTAAATTAATATCTAATGGTGTTTAGATATGTGATAATCAAGGTCATATGACCTAATTCTACCTAGGAAAGGGCTAATTTAGCGAGAAGGCCTAATAGGTTGTTTGAGAGAGATAAAAGAGTGAGAAAAGAAAAAGAAAGTGGTAATATTCAGTTGAGTGAGAAAAATGTTTCCAAGGGTGATTATATATTCATGGTATCTAATTTTTTTTGAATTTACCTAGGGGGTTGGTGCATCCTTGTAAGTTCGTGCTTGACTAGTGAGGGGTTGGTGCTCCTTATGGGGTTGGTTCCTCACTAAAATTTTGATTCATTAATTATATTAATGTATTAATTTTTTTTAATCATTTGTTTTTATCACCCAAGAGTTTTTCCCACATATATCATATGTTCTTATGTTGTTTGCTTTCATATATTATTGTGTATGCATTGGTTAATGCATGTGAATGAGTGATTCATGGATGTTTAGTGAAATTGGAGGATTTTTTTAAGGAAATTGATCCAACCCCACCCCATATTATTATAATTACTTATAAAAAACCTTATTTTATATTGGCTCCTCAAATTCCATCTCTTCCTCATTTTAAAGAGTATCATCTTCATCATATCTTGCGACACCATGAGATTAAGCTTATTGGTTATGACTTGTAAGAATTATTGGATTTATAAGATCATTTTACTTATAATAAACAACTTCATATTATTATTATATAGTTTTTAACCTCTCTGTGTCTTCAAATACTTTTAACTTATGTAAATAGGACTGCCACATGTCTTTAAGACCTCCTTTAATTTGTTCAAGATATTCAACAAGATCATCCGCCATGATGTTCTCTTCAATATCATTTTCATTCATATATTCAATATGTCCATTTTATAACACAACCATATTAGAATTATCCTCATGGGTTTTAGGTTTACTATCCAAATTTGAGGAATAAATTTCTAGTTCCTCCCAAAAATAAGCTTCTTCTTTATCACTTAAAATTATACCAACCTCAATCTCATTCTTTTCATGCTTCATAATTTTCCATATAATCATAACATATATTCAATTTTTCCTCTTTCATCTATATTATTTCTCATGAGGCTCAATAATATCATTAAAAAAGGTATTTTCTAGAAGCTTTGTCTCACACTCAGTTATAACTTCATCAACTATTGCATGGTTATCATGAACCCCTTCATCAAGACTCAATCCATGACAACTAGATTGGTCTTCTTACCACTCCATGAATAATGGAAGCTCATATGTCTATCCAATGTATAATTCATCATATTTTTTTGTGTAAAACCTAATTTTAACTCTTATTCATCAATATCAAATCCATACCAACCAAGATGATCCACTTGATCATATATGACATTTTGAAATTTGTATGAATATTAGCTAGAAATTATTGGTAATTCATTATCTCTAAAAACTAATTTTATTTCCTCTTGAAAAGGAGGAATACCAAGAAATATCTCTTCATCAAATAAACTAGAATCACTCTCTTAAAATACTTCTTGAGGTTCACTTATAGCTAACTGATTTTGATTCTCAAGGATATCCACTTCATCTTATTTTCTTAACAAGCTTTATTTCTTAATTGAATGCTCAAATTCTTCCCTCAATG
Organism: Torreya grandis; assembly: GCA_037957365.1. Classification (NCBI taxonomy): domain Eukaryota; kingdom Viridiplantae; phylum Streptophyta; class Pinopsida; order Cupressales; family Taxaceae; genus Torreya; species Torreya grandis. Next base: position 1,364,072 of record JARHVA010004745.1, read on the forward strand.
CAACTAATTCTCCTTCACAAAAGGAGGGGTTGGTAAGTAAATATACTTCATTGGTTTTCTTGAAACATGATAGAGTGTCCTTCCAACTTAGGATTTTAGGAGGGCTAGGCTAATTATAATGTTCTTTAAGGGATGGATAAGTGAATTGAATTGAGAATGTTACATTCTTCTCATTCCACTCTTTAATCACTCTAGAAAACTTTGATGTGTCTTGAACTTCATGGATGGATTCAACTTGGATGTTAGGTGAAGGATTTGAGGATATTGAGAGCTCTCTTGACTTAACCTCCATACACTTATCTTTTTCTTGAATTTAGATAGGCATGGGAGAAGGTTCTTTCTCAAGACTAGGCATGACATAATCGGGGGTCTTAGTCTAATAAGTCTCCATGATGGAATGGTTTGATATTGTTGAGGAACATAAGATGAATATTTAATAGGCATGGTCCTCTCTTGATAGAAAGCTGTAAGTTGGGTTAGATTTGGAGTAAAATATGGTTGACTTGGAGTAGGAGAAGGCATACAAGACTGAATTTTTTGTAATTGTTTCCTCTCTTCAAGTACTAATATATTCTCTAGACATTGAAAAAAACTTCTTATTTATATCACCTCATTAGTTTGAATATGATAATTCATTTTCTCAATACCTATCCACCTAGACTTAAGTGAATGCACTAAATACTTCATCATTTGAATGTGTTAATTCTAAATAAAAGGACTATAAATAATCAATCCAAGTTCCTTCTCTTTATCAAGATCCCTCAAAAAAAATATATAATTACAAGGCTTTATTATAATTATAAGAAGGCTAAAGTAAAATAAATATAACTTTGACAAGGTTGACTATATGGACAAGAAAGATGCCAAAGAGGTTGAGTTACATTGGGATATGGAATATAAGGCTGTTGATAAGCTTGGTTAGGTTGACATGTTGTTATTCAAGATCCACTTAGGGTGAATCCATGAATTACATTAATATGATATGAAAATGTGAAGGCATAGAGTATGTATCTTGACCAAAATAATGATGATAATACATGCCAATTTATGATTTTTAGACACTTGAGCTACTTATACCATCTGAGATTCACTTGAAATCACCATTGATGCTTGTGTTTATGCCTATAAAGGCTAATGAATTAAATAACACCACCTAAAAATCTTCAATGGGATGAAATCTTTATGTTGCATCAGGTGTACCAAAACTTTTATCATCAAAATTTGCACCCTTGAGGAGGTTGTTCAATCCTCCTCACTTAAGTGATAGCATGGGAACTCTTCAAAGGTTGTGGGTGACCTTATAGATGAAGATAACCTTTAGATAGGGCTAGATACCTTGATGATATTACCTAGAAACTACAAACTAATCCTATTTCTTACAAGGGAAAAGGGATAAAGAGAACTAAATCCAAACTAAACTAGGGAGGTGATACACGAAATTGTTGACCACCACCACACATCTGCAAATTCACAATGAACATAGAACTTATCTATTCATACACTACTCCTAATATTCTCTTACATTAGTATTTAAATATGAAGGTGGTAGATGATGATTAGGTAAGGAGGGTTGATTTTAAAGAGGTATAAAATACACTAATGGAATATTGCCTCACTTAACCTTCATAAGACTACTTAAACACTTCATATTATTTGCAAGAGTGAGTTCAAACTTCATATAGGTGAAAGAACGAGACATGTCAAGAAAAATTAAATAAAAACTAGATAAGATCAATAATTCATGTATAAATACTAAAATATAGTCATAAGATAAGTTAAAACCATCTTTTTCATTACTTTAATGGCTTATAAATGGAGCATGGCTTCTTCATACTCAAGTGGGCAATCCATACAATGCCAAAATTAGGCATAACTATAGAAAGAAGGAGAGAGAGAGTAGAGGTTTCAAGAGCCAATGATGGATATGAAGAAATCATGGAATAAGTTACAAGAAATAATACAATACCAAAGGATATTTATTAATCATCTATTCAACATGTGTGTTCTCTATTTGATGATAACTTGAGCAAGGTGGCATAGGACTTGTGTTTGTCTTAGTGGCTCACCCTTGAGCACTTCAAACTACCCCTTTGAGTGATTATGAGATGAAAAATAAAATTATTATAGTATAAATGCCTTGGAAACCTATTTAACATCCACATTAAATCATCTTTCCACCTCTATTCTATAATTTTCTTCATAATTTTCCCATTTGATCTTTTGGAGACCTATTCCTTATAATCATGTTTAGGTACAAATATCATTATTTTTAGAGATAAACATGGCTTAAATGAAAAATAATTGAATATTTTGGTACCCATTATCCCCTTACATCTTCATCCAAACTTTTAGAGCTTGACTCATAATGTAGATCCACTTTCTCAACACCCATTTTTTCCAATTAGGCCTAATTATACCTAATTAGGCCTACTACAAGCCAATAGTCCTATAGACTATAAAAAAATCCATATATTACCAATAAAAATAATTTATTTCACATAAAAAAAGGTCTGATGACAAATTTTCAAGAATTATAATGGTTAGAACTCAAGTTAGGCAAGTTTCATTATTTATAGCCCTAGGTTGCAAAAATACATGCCTTAGTAGGCTGAGAGATAAAATATATAAACAGAGAGATATTTAGGAAACTTAAAGACAAAATAATACATTTTTTATGTCTTTCTAACCTTATACCAACTCTTCCAATCATTATTTTTTCATGGTTAACCTTCAAATCCCTCCAACATACTAGTTTTCGCAATTATGTGTGCAAAAAGGACTATTAATTGGGTTGTAGGCATATTTTTTATTTTATTATAAAATTACAAAACATTTAAACACTTATACATGGTAAAAAAATTTCTTACTCACATTATTATCCATAAAAACCCAAATTCAATGCAAATCATTTCATACTTCTCTCTTATTCTTGAAAATAGGATGCTAGAAAGAGCTTTTTAAACAAGCTTGAAAGGTCTTGTTTGGGTTAGATATATGTTGAGGTATAAAGGAAGTTTTCAATAAATTATTGAATATTTTTAAATATAAAATGGACCCTTATAAATCTATATCATTTAATCTCACATCTCTTTTTTTCCTCAAACCAACTTATGCATATAAGGTTTTGTTTTTTAGGCTTGAGAGTGTGGACCTATAGGTCTACAGATCTATAGGTCTGTATTCACCTCAACTTAATCCATAAAAAATTTTATTATTGGTATATTAATCTATATTTTTAACTCCTTTATAATTTTATAATATTTTTAAATATCAAACATCTCTTTAAATTCTCTTAATTACCTTCACACATCTAACTTTTGCTTGCAAACACTAAAATGGTATTCTTTAAACCTATACCCTGTAAATTATCTTCAAGGATGATTTAGGAGATTATTTGATTGGTAAAAATTATATGATGGTTTTAAAATTTTATTCCTTGAAGTGTATCAATGCCAACTTGTCACTTGTAACACTTTTCAAAACCTTAATGGAGTTGCTCATAAGACTTTCTCCTTTGTCCTGCAAGGCTGTAGGTGAACATTTGACTATATATGAATTTATTTTACACTTGGAATCATTATATGAGTTATAGGAGTTAATTTTTTGATTTTTAAAATTTAATAATTATCATTCCTTCCCTTTTTATAGGTATTTTCCTTTGCTTATTTGTGCTTGAAGCCTTGTGAAGGTGTATTTGAAACTCTTAATTCTAAATGGACCAACACCCATTTTAATGGATAACTAGTTTTATATATGCCACTTAGGCCATTTAATCAATAATCCAACCACCTAAATGGTGGTTGGAGTCATTTAATGATATATGTAATGAAAATAAAAACCTCTTGAGAAACCAGTGTTTATTTGGCCAACATAACACAACTAAAAAGTAGAGGTGTAAGAGTCTGAGGACTAATAAGCTATATAATAGAGTGAAAAAAATCCACCATAGGCATGTGTAAGAAATAAATATCAATCATGGAGATTTCATATAATAGATAATTGATGAAACATAACACTAAGATTGATCATGTTTAGATGAACTACAAAAAAATAGGCCTCAACTCATGCTAAAATAAAATTTAAAATAAGAAAGCAAAAAATTACAAGAGAATGAGGAAGACTAAATACTCTACTCTAACTCTTAATTCTAAATGGACTATCCCCCATTTTAAGGGATAACTAGTTTTATATGTGCCACTTAACCTATTTAATTGATAATCCAACCATCTAAATGGTGGTCGGAGTCATTTAATGATACATGTAATGAAAATAAAAACCTCTTGAGAAACCATTCTTTGTTTGGCCAACATAACACAACCAAAAATTAGAGGTGTAAGAGTCTGAGGACCAACAAGCTTTATAATAAAAGGAAACAAATCCACCATGGACATGTGTAAGAAATAAATATCAATCATAGAACTTCCATATAGTAAATAATTGATGAAACATAACATTAATATTCATCAATGTTTAGATGAACTACAAAAAAGCAAGCCTCAACTCATGCTAAAATAAAATTTAAACTAAGAAAGCAAAAAATTACAAGAGAATGAAGAGGACCAAGTCCTCTACTCTAGCTCTTAATTCTAAATGGATCAGCCCCCATTTTAATTGATAACTAGTTCTATATGTGCCACTTAGCCCATTTAATTGATAATCCAACCACCTAAATGGTGGTTGGAGTCATTTAATGAAACATGTAATGAAAATAAAAACATCTTGAGAAACCAATCTTTGTTTGGCCAACATAACACAACTAAAAGGTAGAGGTGTAAGAGTCTGAGGACCAACAAGCTATATAATAGATGGAAATAAATCCACCATAGACATGTGTAAGAAATAAATATCAATCACAGAGCTTCCATATAATAGATAATTGATGAAACATAACACTAAGATTCATCAATGTTTAGATGAACTACAAAAAAATAGGCCTCAAGTCATGCTAAAATAAAATTAAAACTAAGAAATAAAAAAAATTACAAAATAATAAAGAGGACTAAGTCCTCTACTCTAGCTCTTAATTCTAAATGGACCAACCTCCATTTTAATGGATAACTAGTTTTATATGTGCCACCTAGCCCATTTAATCAATAATCCAACAACTTGAATGGTGGTTGTAGTCATTTAATGATACATGTAATGAAAATAAAAACCTTTTGAGCAACTAGTCTTTGTTTGGCCAACATAACACAACCTAAAAGTAGAGGTGTAAGAGTCTGAGGATGAGCAAGTGATATAATAAAGGGAAATAAATCCACCATAGACATATGTAAGAAATAAATATCAATCACAGAGCTTCCATATAATAGATAATTGATGAAACATAACACTAAGATTCATCAATGTTTAGATGAACTACAAAAAAGTAGGCCTCAACTCATTCTAAATTAAAATTTAAACAAAGAAAGTAAAAAATTACAAGAGAATGAAGAGGACTAAGTCATATACTCTAGCTCTTAATTCTAAATGGATTAACACCCATTTTAATTGATAAATAGTTTTATATGTGCCACTTATCCTATTTAATCAATAATCCAACCAACTAAATGTTAGTTAAAGTCATTTAATGTTACATGTAATGAAAATAAAAACCTCTTGAGAAACCAGTCTTTGTTTGGCCAACATAACACAACCAAAAAGTAAAGGTGTAAGATTCTGAGGACCAATGAGCTATATAATAAAGGGAAATAAATCCACCATAGACATGTGTAAGAAATAAATATCAATCACATACCTTCCATATAATATATAATTGATGAAACATAACACTAAGATTCATTCATGTTTAGATGAACTACAAAAAAGTAGGCCTCAACTCATGCTTAATAAAAATTAAATTAAGAAAGAAAAAAATTATAAGAGAATGAAGAGGACTAAGTCCTCTACTCTAGCTCTTAATTCAAAATGGACCAACCCCCAATTAAATGGATAACTAGTTTTATATGTGCCACTTATCCCATTTAATTAGTAATCCAACAACCTAAATTATGGTTGGAGTCATTTAATGATACATGTAATGAAAATAAAAACCTCTCGATAAACCAGTCTTTGTTTGGCCAACATAACATGACCAAAAAGTAGAGGTGTAAGAGTCTAAGGATTAACAAGCTATATAATAGAGGGAAACAAATCTACCATAGACATGTGTAAGAAATAAATATCAATCATAGAGCTTCCATATAATAGATAATTGATGAAACATAACAATATGATTCATCAATGTTTAGATGAACTACAAAAATGCAGGCCTCAACTCATGTTAAAATAAAATTTAAACTAAGAAAGCAAAAAATTACAAGAAAATGAAGAGGACTAAGTCCTCTACTCTAGATTTTAATTGTAAATAGACCAGCTGCTATTTTAATGGATAACTAGTTTATATGTGCCACTTAGCACGTTTAATCAATAATCCAACCACCTAAATGGTGGTTAGAGTCATTTAATGATACATGTAATGAAAATAAAAACTTGTTGAGTAACCAATATTTTTTTAGCCAACATAACACAACCAAAAATAGAGGTGTAAGAGTATGATGACCAACAAGCTATATAATAGAGGGAAACAAATCCACCATAGACATGTGTAACAAATAAATATTAAACACAAAACTTCCATATAATAGATAATTGATGAAACATAAAACTAAGACTCATAAATGTTTAGATGAACTACAAAAAAGAAAGCCTTAACTCATGCTAAAATAAAATTTAAACTAGGAAAGAAAAAAATTACAAGAGAATGAAGAGGACTAAGTCCTCTATACTAGCTCTTAATTCCAAATGGATTAGCGCACATTTTAATGGATATCTTGTTTTGTATGTGCCACTTAAACTATTTAATTGATAATCTGACCACCTGAATAGTGGTTGGACTCACTTAATGATACATGTAATGAAAATAAAAACCTCTTGAGAAATCAGTCTTTATTTAGTCAACATAACACAACTAAAAATTAGATGTGTAAGAGTCTGAGGACCAACAAGCTATATAATAGAGGGAAAATAATCCACCATAGACATGTGTAAGAAATAAATATCAATCATAGAGCTTCTATATAATAGGTAATTTATGAAACATAACACTAAGATTCATCAATGTTTAGATGAACTACAAAAAAGTAGGCCTCAACTCATTCTAAAATAAAATTTAAACTAAGAAAGCAAAAAATTACAAGAGAATGAAGAGGACTAAATCCTCTACTCTAGCTATTAATTCTAAATATACCATCCCCCATTTAAATGGATATCTAGTTTTATATGTGCCACTTAACCCTTTTAATCAATAATCAAAACACCTAAATGGTGGTTGGATTCATTTAATGATACATGTAATGAAAATAAAAACTTCTAGAGAAACTAGTCTTTGTTTGGCCAACATAACACAATGAAAAAGTAGAGATGTTAGAGTGTGAGGACCAACAAGCTAGATAATATATGGAAACAAATCCACCATAGACATGTTTAAGAATTAAATACAAATCACAGAGCTTCCATTTAATCGATAATTGATGAAACATAACACTAAGAATAATCAATGTTTAGATGAAATACAAAAAAGCAAGCCTCAACTCATGCTAAAATAAAATTTAAACTAAGAAAAAAATTACAAGAGAATGAAGAGGACTAAGTCCTCTAATGTATCTCTTAAATCTAAATGGACCATCCCCCATTTCAATGGATAACTAGTTTTATATGTGCCACTTAACCCATTTAATCGATAATCCAACCACCTAAATGGTGGTTGGAATCATTTAATGATACATGTAATGAAAATAAAACCTCTTGAGAAACTAGTCTTTGTTTGTCCAACATAACACAACAAAAAATTAGAGGTGTAAGATTTTGAATACCTACAAGCTTTATAATAGAGGGAAATAAATCAACCATTGACATGTGTAAGAAATAAATATCAATCACCGACCTTCCACATAATAGATAATTGATGAAACATAACACTAAGATTCATCAATGTTTATATAAACTACAAACAAGTAGGCCTCAACTCATGCTAAAATAAAATTTAAACAAAGAAAGCAAAAAATTACAAGAGGATGAAGAGGACTAAGTTCTCTATTCTAGCTCTTAATTCTAAATGGACCAGCCCCCATTTTAATGGAAAACAAATTTTATATGTACCACTTAACCCATTTAATCGATAATTCAACCACCTAAATGATGGTTGGTGTCCTTTAATGATATATGTAATGAAAATAAAAACCTCTTAAGAAACCAGTCTTTGTATGGCCAACATAACACAATAAAAAAGTAGAGGTGTAAGAGTCTAAGGACCAACAAGCTATACAATAGAGGGAAACAAATCCACCATAGACATGTGTAAGAAAAAAATATCACTGAAAGAACTTCCATATAATAGATAATTGATGAAACATAACACTAAGATTCATTAATGTTTAGATGAACTACAAAAAAATAGGCCTCAACTCATGCTAAAATAAAATTAAAACTAAGAAAGAAAAAAATTACAAGAGAATGAAGAGGACTAAGTCCTCTACTCTAGCTCTTAATTCTAAATGGACCAACCCCCATTTTAATGTATACCTTGCTTTATATGTGCCACTTATCCTTTTTAGTCGATAATCCAACCACCTAAATGGTGTTTGGAGTCATTTAATGATACATGTAATAAAAATAAAAACTTCTTGAGAAATCAATCTTTTTTTGGCCAACATAACCAAAAAGTAGATGTGTAAGAGTCTATGGACCAACAAGATATATTATAGAGGGAAACAAATCCACCATAGACATGTGTAAGAAATAAATATCAATCACAGAGCTTCCATATAATATATAATTGATGAAACATAACACTAAGATTCATCAATGTTTAGATGAACTACAAAAAAATAGGCCTTAACTCATGCTAAAATAAAATTTAAACTAAGAAAGAAAAAAGCTACAAGAGAATGAAGAGGACTAAGTCGTCTACTCTAGCTCTTAATTTTAAATGGACCAGCCCTCATTTTAATGGATAACTAGTTTTATATGTGCCACTTAGCCCATTTAATCGATAATCCAACCACCTAAATGATGGTTAGAGTCATTTAATGTTACATGTCCCTCTTTGATCTCATTTGAATTGGGTCATGCACAATATTGATGAAACCAAGATTTAGGTCCCAATAACTAGCCTTTCATTTAATTTTTGGTGGTTTGAATAATTGAAGGTATCCTCAAGCCAACTATTTAACCACTCTCTACTTGGTGGTCGCCATGCCCAATTAAGATGACCCCCTTATCATTTATGCTCTATATCAATCCCAATATCCATGTTAAATATTTTTGGTTAATGCCACTATCTAACCTACCTAGGAACCTCAGTCCTATGGTTGCTTTAGTCATTATAAGACAAAATAATTCATGAATATATAAATCTATTTAACCTTAATTTGGGTGTGGACCTTATTTTAGTGGTTATGGTTAAGGATATAGAAATGATAGGTCACAAGGGTAAAAATAAGATCTATAATAAAATAATTATGTGTTAAACTTAGATGTATCATATGATGAATTTATAAAACTAAGATAACTTATTAATGGAAAACATATCTATGATAAACATATAAATGACATTGATTAAAATACTAAAATAGTGTTGGATCTGATATAGGTCTGAAGCAAATAAGAAGATAGTTTTAGATCAATTATTAGATTCTATATTTAGTACCTATAACTCTCTATACTCTTGTGTCAACCTTGGATAGTTGTGTTGATACTAGTGTCTAGGTTGTATGCTAATTTCATGTACTAAATACTCACTCAAATAAGATTCAACCACCCAAATGCTTCTAGATGTGGCTTTAGATTCACTCTAGTGCATTTAGATATGGGTCATGGATTGTCATTCTTAGTGAAATGGTAAAACCCTAGCATTGCATCTTCAATGTGACTTTGGGAAAAAATAATTTAGTGGACACATGGTGTCAAGCTGACTCATAGTGACCCTACTATCAAAGTCCATTGTCTACATATCCAATACTATAGAAGAGGGCCTCAAGTTCATATAATTCTCCCTTATGTGTTGGCTTGTGTGTGAATCATGCAATGTGTAAAGCAAGTACAATAGTGACCTAGCTTATAACATAGAAAATATGACTTTATGACTACTTATTTAGTACTTAAAACATGTATCTATTATGTTCCTTTGATTGATATCATAATAGGTTAGAATAGGAAACCTTTCAATAAATTGAGTGTTTCTTGAGTGCTATTTTGGTTTAATTGTTAGGTTTCATAGGTGGGGAATTAGTGAGGGTTGATATTGTATTTATACTAATCTTATCAAGATATAACTAACATTAAATCAATTAGGCTGACCATTGTAATATGTCTCATTTGAAAATTACATGACTTTAGGGCACTAGACACTTGCATTGGGCCAGGACAGTAACATCAACACTACTATCTTACTTAGACATTAGTGTTTAGGGATAAGAAGAGCTTGTTCAATATTAAAACTTCCAGATGTGTAATATAAGTACATTTCAAACAATATAGGAAAGATGGGATGTCTATGTCATCAATATAAGGTTGGTTAGACTAAGAGATAGGCCAGGGGCATAATATAAAACATATGCAAGGCTTACAGAAGTAAGGCATGTGTAGAATTAAGAGAAACATCTAGGGTCTTGAGTTTTTCAAATATATAAGACTGTGGTACTACATAATCATATAAAATCATCTATATTTTCCTCCTTTAATCTAATAATGAAATTTCTAGTTTAAAATAAAGGCATAAGTACCTGGTGTGTTTACACACCTTGTCTTTACTTGAGTTAAATTTGAGTGCTTTACTGAAGATGGGTTTCTATGCTTTATTGGTAGTTGACCTACAACCAGAGCATGTTACATTATATAATCAATGCATATAATCTAGGTCAAAATTACTTGAAAATAGATTTCAATTCAAGGATTAAGGTTTAATAGTACACATGTATGTTGATGTAACTACATATAGAAGGAAATATGTCTAGGTAGATGTAACATTGAAGTTCATGGAACCAATGTGATTACGTGTATGCCTAAGATGCATGATAAAGATTATGGAAACATCTAGATAGTAATAGTAAAATCTCAACAAATAAGAAAAAACACACAAAAGAGCACTAAAAAACAAGTCAAAATGTAATGGTCCAAGGAGACCACAAACAAGGGGCACGTTCAAATACCATGAAATTGAATAGACATGACTCAGCCAAATGTCTATAAAGGCAAATAATGAAATATTAAAATGTCTATAGAATGTAGTGACATATTAAAATGTATAAAAAGGACATCATAGGCACATGGGCCACATATAATGGATCATATTCAAATTCTTGAAAAACCAATAAAATATCAAGGTAAAACAATCAAGGAAGTGTGTAAAGGAAAAACATATGTAATTAGCATAAACATGTTATAATGGACCATAGATTGAATGTGTTAGAAAAAAGTGTCAAGTACATAACATATCAAGTACCCTGAGTAATGTGTAATCATGGATAATAGGTATTTGTAAGTATATATTTAAGCTCAAACATGATAGTGTAAATTGATCATAAAATCATATAACATGTATAAAAAAAATTAGAAAAGATGGAAGCCCAAAACGTCCTGATGACATGAGTAGAGGGAAGGCCCAATGCCCATAAGTGTTTCATGTATCTGTGTAAACCTAGATATATGCATATGTAGGAGTAAACGATATGTTATTCCTCATTATGAAACTAATGTATATATTTTAAAGATCCAATAGAACATGTAAGTGTCGAAAGTGTTTTTGGATTTTTGAATGTATTTTTATTTTTTTGATATTTTTGCAAGATATTTTTTAGTATGTATCTATGTAAACCTAGATATATGCATATGTAGGAGTAAATGATATGTTATTCCTCATTATGAAACTAATGTATATATTTTAAAGATCCAATAGAACATGTAAGTGCTGAAAGTGTTTTTGGATTTTTGAATGTATTTTTATTTTTTTGATATTTTTGAAAGATATTTTTTAGTATGTATTTCACCTAACATAATTATGCAAGTTATTAATGTTCATTTTAATTTTTAAATTTTTTTATTCAAGTGTATAAGGTGGTATCCACTTTTTCTCAATTTTTATGTAACTGTGAATGGTCCTAACCAGTTTGGTTTGAACTTTCATTTCTTGTCTTTTTTTGCATTGGTGTTCTTTTGATTTTCTTTTAGTACCAGGTTACCCACATTAAATTCACATGGCTGAACCTTTTTTTATATTCTCAATTAACATGATCTTGGTAGACATAGAGATGATTGGCATCATGTGTGCATTTATCACTTAACTATTCTAATTGATGCAATCTCTTTTCATGATATTCTACCCATTACCTTGTGGGTAATAAGTTGTAGAAAAGGTGTGTTTTATTTTGTATTTATTGAAAAAAAAATTGACCATTTTATTTTTATAATATTATCCATTATCAAAAATGATAGCTGAAGGAATGCCAAAATAAGAAATAATATTGGTCTTCAAAAACTTGCATATGTCATCCCCTTTGGTAAACTAAATGGGAATGTCTTATACCGATTTTGTAACGTATTATGTGGCCGTAATGATGAATTTATATCTAGCAACAAATACTAGATTGATTTTGCTAATAAAATTAAAACCCCATAAGGAAAAGGGCCAAGGTGAGATAATCAATTTTATCTCATGTGATGGTGAATGATTCATATTACTATATTTTTTCCATTGTAAACATAATTTTTCATGTTTGATACATTTTTGTTCCATTGTAGGCAAACAATAACCTTGGCATAATATTTTTTATAACATGTCACATCCACTAAAGTGACCCCCACATTCTCTATCATGCATTTACAAGAGTGGCATATGTGCTTCATCTTTGGTCAAGCATCAGACCAATTTTCCATCAAAACCTCATTTGAACAAATCACTTTATATAATAACATAGTGGAATGCTTCACACTATAATTTCCATTTATCATTTCATGTAAAATGGTTTGGTATAGAAGCTCAATAAATAAAATTATAAATATCAGTGTACCATTATATGTTTATAGTATTACAGGTAATAGCAAGAATGACCAGGGTCTTCATTTTATCAAAAGACATAGAAGGATTTTTTATCTTTTGTATTGTAAATTTTATGTGATCATCATAAAAATTCATCAAGGATGTTGAATTTTCCATGGCATCTGCATGGTAGATATCTTTACATGAAATACTATTGATACAAAAAGTGTCAAATGTTTTTGTGAGTTTATCTACCATTTATTTATGTTGAAAAATATATTCTTATTTAGTTTGGTAATGATTAATAACTTGATTTAAAAAAAACTAAGAATCACCAAAAACTTGAATGTTTTTTGTATCTAGATTGTGTCTTATGGATAATTTGATGATTAAGGCCTCATATTTGGCTATATTACTAGTGCAATGAAAAGCTAATTCGTAAGATAAATGCATGTATTTATCCTTGGGAGTACAAAATATAATACCAACATTAAATATCATTCATCATTTTGATCCATCAAAAAATATTGTCCATGGAATTTAATATATATTACATTCCTCGATCTCATCCCAAAAAGCCTCTAGGAGTGGAAAGGAATCTAGTAAAGGAGTTGTAACCAATTGGTAAGCTATGACTTGACCTTTTATTGAATTTTTAGGCTACAAATTTTAGATCAAATGCTATGATTTGCATCACCCATTTTGATAAAATTATATAGGATTTTATGGTTCATAAAATTATAGAGTTTTTTAGATCAAAAGTATAGAGATAACCAGTTTCATAAAATTACAATCAAAGGTAGAGAAGAGGGCATTTTTTTGGAATAAAACTAGTTTATTAGAAGAACAAAATTAATATGTGTAGAAATACTACAAAGTAAATTTTCCATTTGAATTAAAAATGAGTTAAAAAAGTTATGTGGCCCATAGGGAAACTACATCATTGTGATTTTATCTTCTAGATATTTATTTTGATGTGTATTTCACTTTCAATCCTGGCTCTTTTTTAGAAGTTTTTTTTTCCCATATGTAAATTTCACAATTGTGATCTTATCATCACAACGATAATTTTAATATGTATTTCTATAAGCATTTTTCATATTTTTTTTCACTCAATTTTACATGATATTAATGGGGGAAGAAAAGAAATAACCCTATCAATTTTGATTTTTTTCAGAGCTTGAAATAATATATTACTAATGTTCTCCTTAGAAAAGGCATTTACCAAATTATATGATGAATAAAATACACCACTTAACATTCTCAAATGGAAAAAAATCCAAAACCATATGAAAAATATAGAGGAATAATTGGTTAGTCAGTATTCCCTAAATTAAGTTTCATTTTTAGGTTTTCATGGAACCTTATTAAATTTGGACTACCATTGAAATTTTTTTTGGATAATGTCATAATATGAGATCATGCCAATTGTAAAATATCTCATTAATTTTAGTACAAACAAACATCCTTGTATTTATGTATTAATCACTCGAGTCAAGTGCTTGAGGCTTATACTTGTTGAGATTGGTGAAACCATGTGTAATGAAAAACTCATTCAACTATTTTGTCTAAATTGGGTTATCCTTAGTTTTTATTTCAAACTATTACACATAAAAATATTATATGGGTTCTATATATATGGAACAAACTTTAGACAAATTCTATGAGGAAATTGAGAGAGAATATAGGAAAATTTTACTAGGAAAATGTGACTCGAAGGTACTGAGAAATAGGCATTAGTACTTATTGATACTAACATGACATCATAGACTGATTTTGAAAAAGGTAAATGCCCTATCAAAAATAAAGGGAAAGTAAAGCATAATCCTAAGGTAAATCAATCAACTCAAAAAAAAAAAAATCCCCAAGTCAAGATAAAGGCCAAGTTAAATTAAATACAAAATTTCAAAAAAAAGTGTAAGAAACCATGCTATGTTGAACATAATTTTTTCAATAAAATGGCATACGTAAAAGTAGAGATGAAATAAATAAAGATCCTTCTTTCCAAGATAAGAGTATCACTTTCTAAAATAGTAGAATCACTTAAATATAAATGTATTCTGGATATGAGCCTATACCATATGACACATGATGGCTATCTATTTGAATTTATTTACCAATGTTGTAGAACTAAATTTTTAATGGGAAACTATAGTCCTATAATATTTTAGGGTGAAGGGAAAGTTGAGATGGATAATGGAATATTAAAAAAGGTTATCCATGTTAAAATTTTTGATATGAACATCTTATCTATATATCATATCAAACCTTCATGTGAATAAAAATGTATTGAGTTTAAATCTACCGATATTTTTATCATAAATATCAAAGACCCATGCATTATTATAGCTACTAAAAAGGTTGATTATCAAGCTCTATTTTATAAATTTGATAAATTTGTGTTCACTCAAACTTCAGTCATGATTTCACATGATAATGACTTGAGTAAACTTTAGAATGATCATTTTGATCACCTAAACTATTGCTAATCACATGATCTTAGTAAGAATAACATGTTTATTTGTTTCCCACAAGTTTCTTTCAAATATGTATTTTATTTAGGTTGTGTGCATTAAAAATAACATAGGGATGAATATCCCAAAGGAAAATATTTAAGGGAAAGTGATATATTTTAGTTAGTTAATAGTGATATTTATGTCCTTTCCCAATGTTTATTTTAAAAAACATAAATTTGTTCTTACATTATTTAATTATTTCCCTCATATAACTTGGGTCTACTTTATAAAAATGAAAATAAAAGCTTATAATGATTTAAAAAAATTCAATGCCCTCTTTGAAAACCTATTAGTGGGAAAAATTCATCATGTCAAAATAGACAATGGATTATATTTTGTCTACAATAAATTTATTAGCTTATGTGAAAATGTAAGCATTAAAATTCAATATACATTAACCTACAACCCTTAGCAAAATGGTGCAACTGAGCATGAAAACCACACACTAAAGGAAATGGAGACTTGTATGGAATATTATAAATACTTGCCTCCATAATATTAGACAAAGTAAACTTAGTATGTGTTAGTAGTATTTATATGACAACAAAATCAAAGAGTATATATGAATGAAAAGTTTGAAATATGTAGTATTTTATATATTATATATCATTTTGTATGTATTCGCACATGGTTGTATATAAAAATTCTATAGAATACATAAATACTTATTTGGGAAAGAAATAAAAGGTCTATAATTCTAAGTGGCAAACTTTGTAAGATTTATAAATAGTTATCAAGTGAAAATGAATAGAGTTAAGAATATGAGATTTTAATATAGAGATATAATAATGGTTCTTCCAAATGTATTTTTTTAATTATTTTTTTCATAGGTATAATATGTTTTCATTCAAATATACTTTTTAATAAAACAATAATTATTTTTTTATGTGTTCCAATTTATGTTTCTCTAAATACTTACTAAGTATTAACATATTGAATAATCTAACTTTTTTTCATAACATATGTGTTATGATTATGTAAGTCACTTTGCACACATAACTCATTATCATGTTATGATGGGAATTTCCATGAATCTATGATAACAATGGCATGATGAACATGGAATTTAAAAAACTATGAAATGCCTAACGGGTTAAAAATATGTGGAATGATGGTTGCATGAAATAATTCATAAATTCACAAAAGAAGAGGCTAGAAGAATTATAATCATAATGCAAGAAATTATGACTAAGCATATTTATGGAAAAGTCTATGAAGTTTTATGGTGAAATTTACCTAAATTGTTAGCCACTTGGTTTTCAATACTATGATATTATTTCTTTAGACAAGGGAGACACTACATTTTAAGCTTACACACTGAGTGGATGTGTCCAATAGATAATTGGATAACACCCACTATTCATGGGTATATCATTAATTTTTTCATGAAAGGGTACATTGTGTTTGAAGTTACATATGATTTATTTAAAAGAGGTACTAGAGGTAGGTATACAATGACTACAGATAATTTATAATATGTTGGTTGTGTAGAAGGCCATAGTGTCATTCTCAACTGAGATGGAGTAGTCTTTTAGGGTGATATGGGAATGTGGCTTGAAGAGAGTGAAATATGAGGAATTGAAAAAATCAATTTGAACCTAAACTTAAAGTATGGAGGACACAAACAAGCCAAAAGATAAGACAATTCTAAGATTGGAGAGAGCTATGATAGAAAAATTGATAGAATAAATAAAATTTTCCTAATGTAACTATGAGTACAGGTAGATTAGATAGTGAGAAGACTACGAGAAGAGATATACCTCTGAGGTAATTGGGATACTATGATTAATTAGAAATTAGAGTACCTAAAGGAATTAAGGGTGCCAAAGAGATTGAAGTGAATGTGTGAGATAAGGAAAGTGACTCAAAGAAAATTAAAGAAAGAGAATTTGGAGGGGTTAAAGAGAAAAAAATGGAGAAAATAGAGGGTAGTTTTAGTAATCAGTTATAGGGGAGGATATTATTTGGATAAAAATATGTGAAATCTCTTGATGAATTGATGAAAAGTCATAGAGTAAATTCAGGTTCAAGTTTAACTAAATAAATTAACTTAGATAAGGATCATTAATTCCAATGGGACGCATACATCATGCCTAATTTTTTGGTGAGATTAAATGGTCTAGAATTTGAGGTGCATCCTAAGTGATTTTATTATTTCACATACAAATATGGGAAGCTAAATGTATAAACTCAGTAGTTTCCAGAAATGAAAATGAATAGCTCTACCAAGCTAGTTCTCATGAATCTTAAGACACTATTAAAATACCATTCAAATCATCTAGTTGTTTTAGGATAAATCATATGAAGCATGGATATTAAATGAATTAAATAATTTTGTAACTCTAGCACCTTATGGTAGTTCCACTAACCCTAAATAGTATTTTTTGACTTATGAAATTAAATGGCAGGCTAAAGTAAGTTTATGCAATGACTACTAATAATTTATAATTTGTTGGTTGTGTAGAAGGCCAGGGTGACACTCTCGATCGAGATGGAGTAGTCTTTTAAGGTGATATGGGAATGTGGTTTGAAGGGATAAAAAGATGAGGAATTAAAAAAATAAACTTCAACCTAAAACTAAAATATGGAGGACATAGACAAGCAAAAAGATAAGACAATTCTTAGATTGGAGAGAGCTATGATATTAAAAGTGATGGAATAGATATAATTATCTTGATGTAACTATGAGTAGGGGTAGATTAGACTCTGAGAAGATTACAAGAGGAGATATACCTCTGAGGTAATTGGGATACTATGATTAATGGGAAATTAGAGTACCTAAGGGAATTAAGGGTGCTTAAGAGATTGAAGTGAAAGTGTGAGATAAGGAAAGTGATTCAAAGATAATTAAAGAAAGAGAATGTGGAGGGGTTGAAGAGAAAAAAATTGAGAAAATGGAGGGTATTTTTAGTAAGTAGTTATAGGGGAGGATATTATTTGGATAAAAATATGTAAAATCTCTTGTTGAATTGATGAAAAGTCATAGAGTAAATTTAGGTTCAAGTTCAAGTGACTAAATCAACTTAGATAAGGATCATTCATTCCAAGAGGGCACATACCTCATGCCTAATTTTTTAGCAAGATTAAATGGTCTAGAATTGGAGGTACAATGTAAGTGAATTTATTATTTCACATACAATTTTGGGAAGCTAAGTGCATAAACTCAGTAGTTGCTAAAAGTGAAAAAGAATAGTTCTACCAAGCTAGTTCTCATGAATCTTAAGACACTATTAAAGTACCATCCAAAGCATCTAGTTTTTTTGGGATAAATCATAAGAAACATGGATTTTAAATGAATCAAATAATTTTTTTAAATATAGTACCTTATGGTGGTTCCGCTAACCCTGAATAGTATTTTTTGACCTATGAAATTAAATGGCAGGCTAAAGTAAGTTTATGCAATGACTACTGATAATTTATAATTTTTTGGTTGCATAGAAGTCCATAGTGACATTCTCAACTGAGATGGAGTAGTCTTTTAGGGTGATATGGGATTGTGGTTTGAAGGGAGTGAAAGATGAGAAATTGAAAAAATAAACTTGAACTTAAAACTAAAATATGGAGAACATAGAAAAGTAAAAAGATAAGATAATTCTAAGATTGGAGAAAGCTATGATAGTAAAAGTAATAGAATAAATATAATTCTCCTGATGTAACTATGACTAGGGGTAGATTAGACTATGATAAAATTTCAAGAAGAGATATACATCTAAGGTAATTGGGATACTATGATTAATGGGAAATTAGAGAACCTAAGAGAATTAAGGGTGCCAAAGAGATTGAAGTGAAAGTGTGAGATAAGGAAAGTGATTCAAAGATAATTAAATAAAGATAATGTGGAGGGGTTGAAGAGAAAAAAATGAGAAAATGGAGGGTATTTTTAGCAAGTAGTTATAGGGGAGGATATTATTTGGATAAAACTATGGAAAATCTCTTATTGAATTGATGAAAAGTCATAGAGTAAATTTAGGTTCAAGTTCAAGTGAATAAATTAACTTAGATAAGGATCATTCATTCCAAGGGGACACATACCTCATGCTTAATTTTTTAGAGAGATTAAATGGTCTATATTTGAGGTACAACCTAAGTGATTTATTATTTCACATATAAATTTGGGAAGCTAAGTCCATAAACTCAGTAGTTTCTAGAAATGAAAAAGAACAGTTCTACCAAACCGGTTCTCATGAATCTTAAGACACTATTAAAGTAACATACAAAACATCTAATTATTTAAGGATAAATCATAGGAAACATGGATATTAAATGAATCAAATAATTTTTGTAAATATAGTACCATATGGGGGTTCCACTAACCTTGAATAGTATTTTTTGACCTATGAAATTAAATGGTAGGCTAAAGTAAGTTTATACAATGACTACTGATAATTTATAATTTGTTGATTGTGTATAAGGCCATAGTGCCATTATCGACCAAGATGGAGTAGTATTTTAGGGTGATATGGGAATGTGGTTTGAAGGGAGTGAAAGATGAGGAAATGAAAAAATAAACTTGAACCTAAAAGTAAAATATGGAGGACACAAACAAGCAAAAAGATAAGGCAATTCTAAGATTGGAGATAGCTATGATAGTAAAAGTGATAAAATAAATATAATTCTCCTAATGTAACTATGAGTAGTGGTAGATTAGACTATGAAAACATTGCAAGAGGAGATATACCTCTGAGGTAATTAGGATACTATGATTAATGGGAAATTAGAGTACCTAAGGGAATTAAGGATGCAAAAGAGATTGAAATGAATGTGTGAGATAAGGAAAGTGATTCAAATATAATTAAAGAAAGAGAATGTGGAGGGGTTAAAGAGAAAAAAATTGAGAAAATAGAGTGTAGTTTTAGTAAGTAGTTATAGGGGAGGATATTAATTGGATAAAAATATGGAAAATCTCCTGTTGAATTGATGAAAAGTCATAGAGTAAATTTAGGTTCAAGTTCAAGTTCATAAATTAACTTAGATAAGGATCATTCATTCCAAGGGGACACATACCTCATGCCTAATTTTTTAGTGAGATTAAATGGTCTATAATTTGAGGTGAAACCTAAGTGATTTTATTATTTCACATACAAATTTGGGAAGCTAAGTGCATAAACTTATTAGTTTCTAGAAATGAAAAAGAATAGTTCTACCAAGCCAATTCTCATGAATATTAAGACACTATTAAAGTAGCATCCAAAACATCTAGTTGTTTTAGGATAAATTATAGGAAACATGGATATTAAATGAATAAAATATTTTTTGTAAATATAGGACATTATGGTGGTTCCACTAACCCTAAATAATATTTTTTGACTTATGAAATTAAATGGCAGGCTAAAGTTATTACAAGTGATGATGCAAATAAATGCAAGATTATACAAGATATAATAAGATCTCTATAATTCTTATAAAATAACAACCCAAATTCAATGGGTTCATATATGTCAATAATAGACTAATATATGAATTCAATATGTAGAAATACCTAAGATAAATTATTCAGGACACAATAAATTTAGCAAAAAATAGGTGAAACGATTAGGGATTCTGATCATAAATTCAAGTTATTAATTTAGTTATTTTATAATCCATTGACACTAAAAAATATTAATTATTTTATTAAGGAATGTGACTCATAATTTTTTTTGGTATTACACAATAACATTTACATAATAAGGTCGATGCTCAATCAACTATGATTCAATTTGAATAGATAGAAGTCTATGGGGAAAGTTTGCAGCCTGCAAGAATGATAGATGCTAAGAAAGATTGTGTATTATCAAAATGGATGAATTTCACAAGATAAATATACCCAAATTATATATATGTTGTATGGATTGTGGTTAGGAATGTCATCATAGGAATGATTTTCCTAAGATTAAAATGATAGAGTTATGTGAGATTTGTCACATAGTGGGTCATCCCACTACTAAATATCATTTTTTTCAACAATACATAAAAATATCCACATAGCATGTTTTGTACATTTTTAAAATCACATAATAATTATGATAATAATTTGATATATTTTCAAGAGATAAAGGAATACAATACTATGAATTTATTTGAAATGGTTATGTAGAAAATTTCAGCTATGAAACTAGGATTTCTAGATTTGGATGTGGAGATGAATTTAGTTGTACATTCTACTCTTGGTTGGCTGCCCCAATATTAATTTTACTCAAATTCACAATCTCCTCAATATGATCCTTAAGGTATCTCAATTTGGGTATTATAGTCACTCCAATACCAGATGGGATGGACACCTCCATCTCTGTAGTATAAATAGAAATATACTTCTACATATTTTCTAAAATAATCAATGTGGGATCCAGCTTCCTCCAAAATATAGTATATGGGATATGAAGACAAAAATAACTAGGATGGATTCATATGTGTGGATACCAAGTGTTTTATAGAGTATGATATCAAAGAGGAAATCAAATCATGGAAAAGATAATAGAAAAGGTATAAAACTTATTATTTTCTATCTTTGCAATGAATAAATCACTTTACACAAAATTTTACTTTTAACCTATAGAGATAAATAGATTGTGTTTACTTTATATTATCTATGTAACACCATACATAGGGTTGTCTAGTCCTTGTAAACTAGGTAAATGAAAAACCAATGCACAATGTGAACATGGTAAATGTGCACCTAAAAGATCTTGCATATTCATAATATGTCACTCAAAATAAATACAAAGATCAAGGGTTTACACCTTTGGAGATGCCATAGGAACCCTTATCAAAAAAAATTAGTATTATAAGTATACATACCTTGCAAGGGAAAAAAAATTTATGTTAGAAGTGATGTAATTATGACAAAACATTAAAAAACAAAATTCTTTTGAAGGAGATGTTATAATCATAGATGCATAGATGTATGGGGAAATTATTCAAATATTATGGAAGGATAGAGTATTGACAGACTTAAAAGACCTTCTAAATCTAGTAAACTCTCTACATAATGAGAAAATATAAAAAATATCACCAAATTATTGCATAACCTGTTAGAATGCACAAAAATGTGTCAAGAATAAATTGAATTGGTGGTATGGTATGTGAAAAATAAAAATTTGTGGGATTTTTATTCATGAATTGATATTTAAATTTCATGATATGAATTCATGAATGTTGTGTTTGATTTTGAAATAATGGTGAATATTATTCTTTGATCCATATGGGAGGCCATTGGATGACCTACACTAAATTATATCCTAGTCACACTTATTATCTCAAATTATGGAAGGGTAGACTATATTTGAATATTATAATACTTAGAAATCAAATTTTTTGATTTAAATCTATAATATGACTTTGAATTCATTGACATGAAGACTGATGAAATGCATTACCTTGCACTCATCAGTAAAAAGTGGTGAAATGATGGTTAGTTGACCTTCAATATAATAGATAATTAGTTGAAACTACACCAAGGAGATAAGATTATAATTATACCTTTTTAAAAAGTTGAGATCAAACCATACAAAATTCCTAAGGAACATGCTTCACTATATACCTTTGAAGATAATAGTTGGTTTAAGGTTGGCATAAAACCAAAATCATAGGATCTATGCTAAATGGTTTAATTCATTCACATAATATACTCAACCAAATCCATAACTAAAATATACATATCATTTAACATTCAAACCTATCAAAACCATGGGGCTAGTTACATAGTTTCAAATTGAGGAGTGTAAGCATCCATGTATGTGATCTTTGATAAGATTATAAGTTGATCTAGTGTACTAATTAACCCTAATATATATGGAATATATATAGCCTACACATGAGGTTAATATACCATGGGAAGATTTTTCTTGTTTTAGTGGGTATTTAGATTCACAAGTGTTGAACTTGTCATAAGGAGATCATAAAGTAAGACTAGTATTGAGCAACAATTTCCCCATGAATTTACAATAAAATAATTAGTGAAATTAATTTATAGGTTGGAGAAACATGTTCATAACTTAGATATATGAGATATTTGGTTGAACTATCCACTTATAGGTGTTACAACAACATGGTGGGTAGTTCATCATTCTAAGCAATTATACTGAGAAGGCATTTTTGAATTGATGCAAGGTAGGTTTCAAGTTACACCTAAACTATCTAATCAATGGAAATTTTTATATGAATTGAAATGTTATGAATTTCACATTCATGGGTGAATTGATAAATTGTATTCATAGGGTGTATAATTGATATGCAGGGTGATGTATTTTAACATACTCAAACACCTTTAACACAAGCATGGTACATGCAACATGGATGCATGCATGAGACCCAAAATTGGCCATAGGTAAAACATGAGTTTAAGAAAACTTTTGTATTAGAGGATTAGAATCACATATTTTATAAATTCCTCCAAATTTTGAATATCTTTCTATGTCATGGATGAGAGGAAGACATAATAGTTTCATAGGATCAAAGCTTTTAGGAGGCAAAATCAAGATATTTGAACAGAGCTATAAATAATTATAGGTCCAATAAGAACAAAGATGTTTTTTTTTGTTTAAATATTGTAATAGGATCATAGATAAAAAAAACATCACATAGAATCCAATATGATGTAGATGAATTGGATTTAAATGGGTTCTTTGATCCTGAATCATAGATAGATGAGCCTAAAGTTGACATCATAGAACACAAAAAAGATGGGTAGAAACAAAACCTAAATATTCAATAACATGAAGAAGAAATGACATTGAGAGAATATCCTTTATAATTTAAAAATAATATATATTAAGAAACAATACCCGAATTAATATAAAATATTGGTATAAAATCTATACCAAATCTAGTAGCCATAGGTTACTACTAGATGCAACATAAAATTTTAGGAGGGATCTAATTATTATGAGATTAACAAGATGTATTTCCCACAAAATTCTCAAAATTAAAGGGTTTATACCATTGATTAGGTTATATTCACATATAACTCAAGAGTGTGCATGACCTATCAAGAAGCATCCATAAAGAATAAACCCCAATATAAAACTTAAATTCAAGGCTGAAAATTGACCAAATTTAGGAAGTAGGTATTATCTATATAGTATAAAATTCATATTAGGTAAGTTTAATGGTGGTTAAACCTGATAAGTTAGGATATATCATATTTTTTGGTGACTACATGGCATTTAATTATGCCAACATCAATGAACCTTTTTTATTCTTTTCATAGATGAAGTTATGAGTTAGTCACAGGGCACTATTAATTAATGAATGGTTTTAGTGCATATCATTAGATTCCCATCATAGTGGAAGACTAAAAAATAAAAAAATTGTAGCATAGTGGGGTTAATTTTCATATAATTGAAGGCCTTTTGTCATGAAAAATACCCTTATTATTTTTTATAGGGTTATAGTCATTGCATTCAAGGATTTTATACAACTTTTTGAAAGTTTATTTGGATTATATTGGGCTTTGTTTTCCATCTTTAAATACCACCTTTAAAATCTATGGATTATGTTATAAACAAGTGAAACTCTATGTATTAATTTGAATTTGTATAAATGTTTGTTATTTACTCTTTCTAAGGTTTTATTAGGACATGTAGTATGTAGTGATGTTATTCTTATTGACTAAGCAAAAATCACAATAATTACGGGATTTACACCTCTTTTATATTATAATTAATTTTGGTCATTATTTTGACACACTATGTATTATCACAAGTTCATCAGGCTATATGTAATTATATCTACCCTATTATAAATACTACTTCACAAGGATACAAGGTTCAAATGGACACCTGAATGTTAAGAAGATTTAACATTTAAATCACAGATTGGTAAAAAATACAATATTGGTGTGTCTAGATTATAATAAGGCACTTAATGTTCATGTGTACGCTTTGATAAAAATTTTAGGCACTGTGTTGGTTCAACCTGTAGGTGGGTTCTTGGATCTCACCATTCATTTCTTAAGAAAGAAACTTTTATCAGTTGATAAAAATTATACTATTATAGAATGAGAAACTCTATATATGTTTTTTCCACTACATAAATTTAGGAAATATCTCTTAGCTACACCATATTAATTTTTCATTAGAACATCAATATTTCTGATATTTAGTGAATAAAAATATGTTAGGAAGATAGATATCTAAGTGGTTAATATTATTTTAGGAATTAAAGTTTAAAATTAATGCAAAGATAGGAAGATAAAATGTGTCACCAAATCATCTTAGTCACATAAGGAATGTTGAATAAAATAAGAATTATAAAATGAATCACTAGATGTACACTTTCTCAAGTCACTAAGATTCCAAAAAATATTGAAGACATAGCCAATATTTTAAAGTAATGAGTTTCTATTATGCACTATGTTGAAAAGGATTAAAAATAGTTGGTCACACAAGTTATTTCATTTATTATTATCAATGGGATTATTTATAAGATGGGAAAGGATGATGTGTTACACAAAGTAGCCTTAGAGTAGGAGAGATCATAATTTCTTGAACAAGCACATCATGGATTCATAGGAAGACACTTCATATGATAATATATTGTGAGGAAGATGATACAAATTCGTATGTTGTAGCATAATATGTTTTATGATATGCATAGAGTTGTAAAACATTGTGACATTTTTCAATGAGTAGGAATTTTGATCTAGATGGATGAAATGCCTCTAAACCCAATGTTATTAGGGAAACCATTTGAATAATGTGGAATTAATTTTTTTTAGGGTCTATTAATGTAGATATAAATTCAATGCATGTAATATATATAATAATTCAAAAAATGGGTAGGAGATACTACAACTCTAAGTTGTAATGTGAAAAATGTGGCAAATTTTTTATATGAAAACATTATAAACAAGTTTGCTTATCTACTAAAGTTAATCAATTATATATAAAATCACTTCATCAACATTACCATCAATACTCTAACTAAGGAATTCATTATATCGTACCATAATAACATAGCTTTTCACCATCAAGCTAATGGGAAGGCATAAGTATCAAATAAATTTCTTTGGAAAATGCTTATTAAAATATGTAATGTGCAAAGAGATGACTAAGAGGATAAAATTACAAAAAACTTATGGGCATATAGAATCAATTATAAATGTGTGACAAGATTCACTCCTTTTCAACTAGTTTATAGAATGGAAAGTAATGGTGATAATGGAATGTATAGTTCCTAGTCTATGAATTGCATTGATAAATTGATTAGGATATTAGGATTCACTTCAATATATATTTTTGAATTTGAATCACATGAAAGAAACTAGGTAGAGATAAAGTTGGGCACATAAAATAAATAAGAGGAGCTAGGAGGCATGGCATGATCACAACCCACCAACTACGGAATTTCATACAAAATATAAAATATTTTTATATGACATCATATTTTAGGCATATCCATGGAATATGCACATTCAGTGGAAAACACCATATGTCATCTATGAATTATCATAGTAACTAGCTATAATTCTCAATGACCTTCAAGGAACCATCCTTCTAGGGTGAGTAAATGGTTTCATACTTAAGCCTCATTACCATTGATCTCTATACATGTCATTTTAAAAACTAGAGTGGGTGTTGAGTAGCACCATATAGTTAGGATTTTTTTTACTTTACTATTTAATGTCTTTTTACATGTTTTTAGTGTAGCTATGTATAATTAAATCTCTATAATGAAAGTATTGAAAACATCATTAAAAAATCAAAGCCATAGAGTATAAAAAGGTAGCATTAGAGTAATGGGAAACAAAAAATCATTCAATGTATAAATCAATGAAGTATAGGATTGAGGTGCTACAAGTAAGCTATGATAAAAAGGTACCAAATGGTAAATATTATGTCAAAGATTTTTAAATATTATGTCATTCTTGAATCAGGTAAATGTGTCAACTCTAGGATATGTATAATAAAGGAAAGTTATGAGAGATTAAAATTTGGCATGTCACATCAATAAATTGTATCAAACAAAGTAATAAACCTACCCACTAAAACACCAAGGTCACATTACAATAACTAATGACATTTAAACCAAATATCATAATAGCATGAAATGTAACTTAGTAAATTTAATGTGAAGTTTCAAATAAGTGGAATGATTAAAATATATAAAAATAAAGGCATACATAGTGACACTTCTATTTGAAATCCATTGAAAATAAAAATTATTTGAGAATTGAGCCTTAATAATCTCCCTAAAAAAAGAATTTTTAGCATCACCATGACAGAACAATGAGAAAGGATTCATCTAAATTTTAAATACTACTATTTATATCATAAAAAAGAAATGGGAATTGGGGTGGAATTAAAAAATAACAAAGACCATGACCCAGATCCATTTAATTTCATTGATGCAATGGAAGATAAATTATTTTCCATAGATCAACCTGTAGATGTGCACCTAGGATCCCTAGCTCTTCAACATTGGCTAGGAGGATTTGATGAAGATAGACTCATAAATCTCCTTATATTTTATGAAATTGTAAAAAGTGATGATGACATTTTTGAGTTGGTATAAAAAAGGGGATATACATTTCTCAAAATATATCACCATTTTCATCAAAAAAATAACCATGACATAAGTAGTAGGACTTCTAGCGAGGGGTGAATCCCTTACACAGTAAAAGATAAATCTCCTTTTCATCCATTTAGATACCCAAAAAATATTATATGGCATCCTTAAGGATCTCCATTGACTTAGTATAAGATCATGTAGTGTGATTATTCTCTCAATGTATCATAGAACACCTTTTGAAAATGAGTAAGAGTGTGATGTATGTAACAAATGGGGTCATTGATATTACATATCAAACAATCTAAATATAGGAAGACTTCACTTAGCCCAAGTTATTAGTGATCAAGTTTATAAAAAACATTTAGAATGTCATCATTGGCACTTAACAAACCTTCTAATAATTTTTTTTGGTATTGCTATTGTGATTCATCTCATATAAGTCTCTTGATGGCCCCACTACACTTGACATATATTTTTGTCCTTTGACCACATTTTATAATATTTAATAGACCAAAATAGGTTAATATTATTATTATCTAAGCTATTTCAATGCATGTTGGCTGGAGGTCCATGGCCTTAAAATTTCTCACCCTCAAGGGCCTATTGATGTCATGTAATACTAGGGACAACACATAATAGTTAAAAAATCCAAAATAGGATTAAAATTTAAATCCATGAGATTTTCAAGTCACCCATCACACCATTTCCATTTTTCATCTCCATGATAGATATGAAAGTATAATTCCTATGTTAAAATCATTTTTTTAAATAACTTTGCAACCTCTATGATCCATGCCCCCATGCACATAATAACCCTTACTAAAACAATAAGGTGAGGTAACCACACTATAGCAAACACAACTGAAACATTGCACATCATTAACATAACTATCCATAATAAAAATAAGGCTCTAATGTACATGACATCCTCACCCCCAAAAAATATAGACTTAAAGCATAAATCCCTATATCACTAACAAGTGCATGCCCTAGATTTATGTTGAGTGTGATTTGAAGAACCTATGAATTAATGTGTAAGAAGTCTAAAATTCAATATATTAGGACATAAGCCAAGGCATATATGAGGAAGAAGAGGATAATTAATTATTCTTTTATAAGGTATTTTATACCTATCAATTTTACAATAATGCCTTATCAATTCTTTTGTTATAAATACTATCACTTCTAGAGTCCATCATTATCAACATGGTCATAAAGGGGGAAATTAAATATAGAATAATTAAAATTTTCCAAGGAGCATCAATTATAGTGGCAATGCCCTTTTAGACTATTGAGAAATAATTAATGTGGATCAAGTTATAAATAACAATTCTACATCAACAATCAGTCTAAAAATCACACACATACCAAAATCCAAGGACATCTTCTATAGCAATAGAATGAATGGGTATATTTTCCACCATGAAATGTGTTTCAAAGAAGGAATCTGAAGAGGAGTAGGTCATAGAACAACAAATAGATATAGATACCCACCAATCCAAGTGGAAGAATAAAACCATAGTCCCACTTGTTTGTAAGAAGTCATCGGTAAGTAAGCTCCATGTAATTGTGTCTTCCCCTTGTCCCTCTCTTTCTCCATAACATTCCACAAAATATTCACCCATTTCTCCATCAATATCCCATATCATCCCACTCATGTATTTTATCTTGGTTAAGTATTAGGTGGATGTGCACAAAATCTAGTAGCTCAGAGTGCAGGGTCAACACTTGAAGGGGCAAATTAAAATTATTTTTGAACTCCTTGAATATTATGACAAAGTATTAGACACTGCTATTGAACAAGATACCCAAGTTAATCCTAGTCTACTTGATTTCAGTCAATAGCTCCATGACACTTTGGGTGAGTTACATCCAAAATTATCTAAGGTGGACAAAGCCAAGATAACCATGAATGACAATATGAACACACTATACCAAATGCGCAATGCACTCAAATAGTCTCTTAGCTTAAGAGACAATGTCATTGACGAGATGACTACATGGTAGAATGAGATGCTCAAGAACACATTCACTAATTAAAATACTTATCAATACATAGACATTATAGAGGAAATTTTGAAATACATTCAATGGAGGCTTCTTTGAGAAAGTGTCATCATTACCATGACAGAGGATGAATATATTTGAGCTATTATGTAGATTCAAGATCCCTTACATACATTGATTAGTATGGTGTGGGACACCCTAGTTGACTAGATTAAATTCAAGTAAGATATTCAAAATTTAGATAAATATATTACTAATATAATTTATGACCCCCTATTCATTATGTTAAACTAGCTTGCACATGAAATGCAAACTAACAAAGTAGGAAAGGTAGTAAAAAAGTAATTGAACCATAGAAAATGCCTTTAGAATTTGACTCTATAGTTGCATATTATTTAGCCATACCTCCCACATCTCCATTATTTGTATCAATTACATTTTATAACATAGACTTGATCACACTAACATCTTCATAGCCTCTCTCAACTCAAGTTCTGCACTCTTTTCCTCCATCTTCTCTATAGGTATTGTGAGGTTCAATTTTGAAAATTTTGAAAATTTTTGAAGTGGGAAGGCCATAATCATTAGGCATGGGGATAGGATAGTTTAAAAATCCTATAGTATGACCACCCATTTATGTTAATCTATTGAAAATATTCAAGGTAAACATATTTTCACACTCCTTAGTTGAAAACCTGAAAGGGTGGATAAGTAGTGCACAAAACGTGAAAACTAGTAAATGGCACCTTGAAAAATTATCATAATTAGTGTTTTTAGGTAAACCCCTTATTTTAATAAAATACACAATCTCCTAAATGTGTCTAAATTCCAAGGACTTTATTTCATTTTGGTATAACTATTTAAGTTTAAAAAAGTGTTGGTAGTATATATAGGAGTCAAAAATCATAGAGAATACATGAATGACAAGTGTGTAATATGTAGTCTTTTGTATATTATTTTTTTAACCTTGTAGGAATTGGTGAATGTAAATCCTATATTGTTAAATATTTGAGCATAGTAAATTAGGGTATAAATATGCAATATATATAGCCACTAATTTGTTACAAAATTAATTAAACTTAACCTTTCTAAAAATAGTAATAAATAATAGAAATGAGAACTTATCTAGAAAAACAAAGATAGATTATCTAGAGGCTAAAAAATAAGGAAGAGGTTGGTCTAAGTGACATAAATAGGATCCTAATCTTAGAAACCCTCATGGAAAGTAGTTCCCTAATTGTACATGTGACACTAGTGTCCTTATTTTGATGATAGTGTATTATGTCCAAGACTATCTCAAGATTATGGGTGCACCTATGTCTAGATATATGAGGTTTGTTCCTACATGAATGAGTTATAAAACCATGTATAGTTCCTATTTTTATTAAATTTATGGGAAAAACCTAATCCTCCATATTGCTAATGCATCTAATTGATACAAGCTAAAAAGTGTGTTTGTTAGTGGGGTAGGTTGGACATCGTCAACACCCTGTTGTGATGAGAGTTGCCTACATACCAATAATCTGAGGAGGGATCATGATTGATGTAGTTGTCTCCACCTAATTATTAGTGCAAGTTAAAGTGAACCTATTATTATGGTTAACATGAGTTATTTTAATGTGTTTGAAACTAGAAATCTAAGTAATTTGAGATTAGGAATGGTGTATATGATAATATACAAAAGTAGGGAATAATAGAGATTGATAACCTTAATTGTGCACAACTTATTCTTAGTTTGTATGTGTAATTTGAATTTGATTTCCATTTAGTGGTTAGAGGGATAAT
Organism: Torreya grandis; assembly: GCA_037957365.1. Classification (NCBI taxonomy): domain Eukaryota; kingdom Viridiplantae; phylum Streptophyta; class Pinopsida; order Cupressales; family Taxaceae; genus Torreya; species Torreya grandis. Next base: position 1,395,884 of record JARHVA010004745.1, read on the forward strand.
AATCATGTATATATAATGTTTTGGTGCTTGTTCAGGTGCTAAAAGTGGTCTAGGCCCACCCTAGGAGGTCTAATATTTGAAAAGATGTCCATTTGTCAAAAGAGGGATGAAAGGATAGTAGCACCATTATTGGGACACTCACCATGTGGTTTCTTTATCCCAATTATGGTGTTATTATAAAAGTGGTAAAACACTAGGCATGAAGGGCTAGGATGTAAGAATGAGTGTCTGGGACTGTATTAGGAAAGACTAGGTATACTTGTGTCTCACATAAAGGTTAGATAAGTGTGAAAATAAGATATAGGATAGGTATAGGTCTAAGCTAGGTATAGGTGGTCTCAAGTATCTCTCTTAGAACTTAAGTGTCATTTTTAGGTGATTACATTTGCCCCCCCCCCACCCACTTTATTCTACAAATATATCAGAATGAAATGACTAGGATAAAGGAAAAAGAAACATAACTAAACTTACCTAAGAGGTGAATCCCATGATCCTAGATTTGAGTACATGAAGCATGTTGTAATGCATGTCTGAAATCTTTGTGTTTATAAATAAATCCTCACATAAGAGATATCAAAATCAAATAAAAAATTGATTAAAGAAGCAAAACTAAGTGAAACTAAGGAAAGTGATGAGAGAAAGAGGAAAAAAATGAATAAAACTCACTAGGTACATGGGGCTTGCTTAATCCTCATGTGTGGGTAGCTCAAGAACTCAATCTAGTTTTGTCTCCATCATTTCCCACCCCTACTTGGTGGATCATGACCTATTAATAGCTTAGATAGGACTAATTGTATCCCCAACCCTCTCATATAGGTGGATCAATAACTCAAGTAGACTATAATTCCATCATTTTCTACTCATGTGTGTTAGATCCATCTAAAACTAAAATTACATGATGTAACTATAAATGTCTAACTAGATATATCTTATTGGAGATGTTAGCTCTGGGGCTAATCAGGTATATTAGGCATATTTAGGCCACTTAGGAATGCTAACCACTATAGATGGATTAAGGCATGAAATTGGTGTGTAACCTAGAATATGATGTCTGATATATACATTGTAGAGAATGTCATGGAGTTTATCATTCCATCTAATCAATTAATGTGTAAGTGAGCATATAGAAATAATGTGTCATGAACATGCCCCCAAATATTATATCTAAGCATATGGATTTTGGACTAAGTTGTAATAAACTTTATCTAAGTATATGGATTGAAAATGGGAATGGTCATACCATATATTATGCCCCCAATCTAAGTAAACTAGTATGAATATCAGCTAAACTAGTAAATTTGTAACTAAAACTATGTAAGACTAGACTATACCTATTTTAATTTTATGGACAATCTAGATTTTTATGAAATTGAGGCTACTGGATAGTAGCACCATATCTTAGATAGTAGCACCATATGGTGCTAGTGTACCAATTTAGGTGATAATGTCCTACTACTCTTGATTTTTGTGTAACTGTACTATGAGTTAACCACCTTGATGGAAATAAAGTTGAACATCATATTGATTATTTTTTATTACTTCATTTTGATATATTATTTATGGCTATGTATTCTTAGAGATAAGCATACCTATACTAGTTACGTGTAACATTTTAGATGATACTTTTGAAGCTCTTTAGATATCTTTGAATTATGAATTATATGTTCATTTATTTTATCTAAATTTTGGTACCTTTTTTTTGGTATACATGTTTTTATAATTAGATATGTACCTTTATCATGCTCCATAATGTCCTTTATGTATGTTTTATTACTTTTTAATGTTAATAAATGATGGAGAGGATTAAGGAAGAATAGGCCTAATACCTTATTGATTGAAATTTAAATAAAACAAGGAGTTTTCCTACTATAATAAATTATTACACAATCATTTTATGTTGTCTCAAGTCACTATGTTGATTTATAGTTATGTCCCACCTTGAAAACTCAAGAAAACATGAAAATAGGGTTTTTAGGCCTTGTAATTATGCTTGTAGACTAAGAAATTGGTATAAATATTCCTCAAGATGGTAAATAAATTTGAAAATAATATTAAAAACTCACATACATCCTAACTCTTCTATTTACAAAGTTTCAAGGATTTTGGCTGGTTCATTTTTATTTTAGAATTTTTTAGTATTCAAAATACTAGTTTAGGGTATTCAAACTGTACATGGGCCGAGAGATTAAATTCAAGACAGATTTTAATTTTAAGACTATATTTGGAATAGTTTTGATTTAGGAAGACACTTCACATTTTTATCCTATTATACCACTCAATTTTGAACCTTGATCAATGCTAAAATATTATTAAAAAAATAACTTTTATCGAATGTAAAAGATATGTTTTTGACTATAGCCAACTTATATTGTGTTTTAGAGCCAAAAAAAAATATTAAAAAATAATTAATGTGTTTCAAAACAAAAATTACACTCACATGTATTTTAACATTTTAGTTGAATCTTGATACTCAATAAGGCATTCTTTTATTGTTCATGATGCAAATGAGTTACACTAGTACTATAAAAAAACCTATTTTTGGAAATTTTCCATCATTTTATTCAATTATTAGAATTATTTTTTATCTTTCCTATCTTTATTATCTATTTACATGTACTTCCATTTCTCTTTATCCTCTTTCCTTCATTATAAACTAGTAAATTGTCTAACTAACTTCATAACTCAATCTATGTTTTTACTCAAGATAGCTATTGTTATAGCCCAAATTTGTACCCTTGGAAGGTAGTTCAAGCCTTCCAAATTTGGGATAACATGGATACAATCCTATGTTTTTGGTGACCTTTATATGTATTGAATCTCTAGGTTATATTTCTAGTTCTCCTTGGTGTATCACTTAGGCTCATTCATTAATCTATAAACTTGCTGAGAAAAAGGAGAGAAACCTAATCTAATAGAGGTGATGCACCAAAATAGTTTGAACAATAACAACAAGATATATTTCCACATCAACCATAAGACTGACTTGAAATAAACATTACTCCTATCTGCTTCTCTACATCAACACTTCAAATGAAGGTTGTGAAAGATGTTTAGACTAAGATGACTAGTCAAGAGGTCATAAAAGGACATTAATGAATAGACAAATCACTAAGACTTCACATATCACTTAAAAACTTCACATAACCTTAAAATAAGGTTTTAAAATACATATGAATTTTATAAAGTAAAAAATGCTAAGGAAATTAAATCAAAACACTTGACAAGATCAACTAGTCATGTACATATACTAAAACCAGTTAAAGAAAGAGGTAAGATAATAGTTTCTTATTGATCAAAGGCTTGAAAATGGCCAGAGATTCATGATAAATAGGTGGAGGATACATACATATATTATTAAGGATGAATTTATAGATAAATGAGAGAGAACAAGTGAGAAGGGTGTATGAGAAAGAGGTGACATGTGTTTAGAAAGAGAGTTAAAATTAATAAGGAGTTATGAAATAGTCCCATCAAGTCTCTAAGACATGTGTTGATATCTTGAATATGCTTTCCTCTTCCAAGTAACATAGGAGTTTCAAACTTGATTGACACCTTGATCTTGTTCTTCAAAATTGCCCCTTCTCTTGGCTTGTGAGGTGATAAATGGCACTCTTCATCATCAAGTAATGTTGAACTAATCCTGCTCTATTCTTTGACACTTTGCATGTAAGTAAATTAATTAGATATTTTAAAATAATAATTATATACCACATATAATAATCAAAGATAAGATATCACACAACAATAATTAATAGTAAATCAAAATACTAGATAATATAGTAGAGCCACTTCAAGGGGGAAACCTCCATAACAATGTAATAAGAGCATAATACTTAATATGATGATCAAAGACTAACCACTACCTCCTATAAATAGTCTACTTAGTCATGGTTAATCCATAGACTAACCTCACTAAGAACATAAAGAAATGTAACAAGAATATAAAAGAGGTATGTAAGCCACAAGTCAGCCACACATATCCCTAGACATGCCAAAGGTTAAGGTCATAACATGCCCCTCCCCATCAAAACAATAGTGTCCTCAACATTGAATAAAATCTAGATGTTACTACATAAAGGATTCATCCTTCTAGGTGGCATATTCACATGGAATATTCTTCTATTTGATTAGGTACTCCTTAATCACTCTAGACCATAATTGCTTAGTGCATATTTAAAGGATTGTCTCAGGATCAAGAATAACTCTCCCTTCCTCATCCAATTATGGTAACTTAGTTTGATTAGTATCTCTATGTCCAATGACTTTCTTCAATCATGATACATGAAATAATAGATATATGCAAGTGGATGAAGGAAACTCTAACTTTTAGGCCATACTACTAATTTTCTAAAAGATCTTATAAGGCCCATAATACTTAGGATATAGCTTGTTATCATTTTTTTTCTTTAAGTAAATTTTCTTTTGTGGATGCAAATAAACAAAGACCCAATCACCAATGTCAAAATTCCTCTCAATCTTGTGTTGATCTACTTGTTGCTTCATGTGATTTTGGACCATGGATAAATTTTCATGTAAACTTTCAAGGACCTCCTATTGATGTGAATATGTTCCTCAAATGCATGAACCTTAGGATGTATCTTCAAGGTTAAAGGGATGGATGGAGGGTGGTATCCATAAAAGGCCATAAAGGGAGACATTTTTGGATAACTATGAACATAAATATTATACCACCATTTAGCAAGTGGCAACTAAAGAACCCATTTATCCTATTTATTAGAAATAAAATAATGAAGATATCCTTCTAGACATTTATTTACTACCTTAATTTATCCATCTGATTGAAGATGATAGGATGAGCTATGAGCTAATTTTGTGCCCAAACATGTAAATAATTTAGTCCAAAAATTACTAGTGAAAATGGGATCTCTATCACTGACAATGATCTTAAGAGTATGATGTAGTTTCTAAACTATATTGAGAAAAGTAGAAGCTATTGTACTAGAAACAAAGGGCTATGATAAAAAACAAAAATGAGCATACTTACTAAGATGATCCATAATAACCATGATAACATTTTAATCATCAGATCTTGGTAACCCTGTAATGAAATCCTTAGACACCTATTCCCAATGTTGGTTAGGAATGGATAAATTCTATAAAAGACCTAGGGTTTTTATGGTTTCACCTTTATTTGGTTGATAGATCATACATTCAACCACATATTTCTAGACATCCCCTTAAATACTTACCAAAACAAATCTTTCTTGATTCTATGATATGTTTTCAAAAATCTTGAATTACCCCTAAGTGGATCTACTTGAATTTACTAAAGGATTTGTTGTTTATTTAAGAAGATAATTCTTACATAGGTATAATTTATCTTCATGCCATAATGCATTACCCTTCCATGTGAATTTTTCAAATCCACCCAAAACTTGCTAAATATTCTAAATTAAATCATGGGTAGCACAGTCATTTTCCCATTCTAATCTTACTTCCTCTAGCTAATATACTTACCAAATGGTCATGGCACATAGCAATGCTTCAACTAATTCATCCCTCTTGGATAGTGAATCTAACACCACATTTTTCTTACCTTTATTGTAGAATATTTCAAAATCATATCCTAACATCTTCGTTACCCATTTTTATTATTCTTCTAATGACAACTATTGTTCCAAAAAATATTTGAGACTATCATGATTAGCCTTTACCTGAAAGTGATGACCCATCAAATAAGGTCTTCATTGTTTAACTACATGTAGAATGGCCATCATTTCCTTCTCATAGATAGGCTTTAGCCAATTTTTACCCTTTAGTTGTTGACTTTAAAATGCAAGTGGTCACATTATTACATAAGCACAACACCCATACCATATCTATATGCATCACATTCAACCACAAAAGTCTTAGAAAAATTAAGAGTGGCTAACACTAAAGTGGTGGACATAGAAACTTTGTATTGTTCAAACACCTTAGTAGTTATATCAGTCCAATGGAAGGAGTCTGTCTTCAACAAATATGTGAGTGGGGATACAATGCTAACATAAATTTTGACAAATTTATGATAGTAACCAGTTATCCCCATAAATCCCCTTAGTTTCTTAAGTGTGTTAAGAACTAACTAGTCCACCATTTCTTGGATTTTTTTAGGATCCATTTGCACTCCTTCATGTGAAACCATATGACCCAAATACTCAACCTCATGAGCTCAAAAATTACATTTGGAATTTTTTTCATATAACTAACATTTGTCCATAATTGAGTGTACCTATTTCACATGATACAAATGGTCTTCCCAATTTTTATTGTAAATGAGGATATCATAAAAAAACACTAGAATAAATTTCCTCAAAAATGGCCTAAAAATAGTATTCATAAAACTCTAAAATGTAAATGGTGCATTTTTTAGACCAAAAGGCATAACCATAAACTCATAATGGCCCTCATGAGTTCTAAAAGTTATTTTGGGTATGTCTTCATCATAGATCTGGATTTGATGATACCCAAAACACATATATAACTTGGTAACATAAAGAGCACAATTCAATTCATCTATCAAATCATCAATAATATGAATATGAAACTTATGTTTGATAGTGTACTTATTGATCTCTCTATATTTGAGGCACATCTTCCATGTTTCATCTTTCTTTCTCACCATGATATCTAGCAAATAATATTCACTTTGGCTATGGTGAATGATTCATGCATCCATCATATCTTGTACCATATTTTTAATTTCAATTTTTTGGGCATAAGGATACCTACATGGCCTAATTTTGGGTCATGTACAACCAAGAATAACTTTGATGTCATGATCATGTGTGCATCTAGATGGAAGTCCTTTCGACATGTCACAAAAAATAATAGAATGGGTATCAATCACTTGTTATAGATTAGGAGGTGTAGATGGTTGATTTGGTTGGACTTAAATAGAAAACAAGCAAGCCACAAATCCTTCAATGTCCTTTTAGATAATTTTGGTCATTTAGTGGGAGATAACAAGTTGTGGATATTTATCCCTTAATCCATTTAGATCAAATTTCCTTCCCTCATAATGAAATTACATGAATATTTCCTCGAAATTCATCTCAATAGAGCCCAAATTGGTGAGCCACTATACTCCCAGAAAAAAGTTACCTCCACCCATGGGAATAACAAACATAGGAGAATATAACAAGTGGTATCCCATGGCTAGATTAATACTATGGAATTTTCTTAAATAGTTGATAGTGCCACCATCTATAATCATGACTTAAAATTCTAGAGTGAGATAAATGAAACAATTCAAATGAGCATCTAGCTTACTATTGATGAAGTTGTGTTTACTCCCAAAATAAATCAAAATAGTGACCTTCTATTTCTTAAGTAAACCCACCACCTTAAGAGCTTTGGAAGTAATAATACTTGAAAGGGAATGATAGGAAATAGTAGGTTGAGAGTCTTCAGATTCCCCCTTGGGTCCTTTTGTATCCTCCCCAATTACATCCTCATCATTTGCATCCTCATTATCACCTTTGATATAAAACAACTTATTTTTATCATAATGATTTCCTTTAATATATGTTCTATCACACACACATCACAACTATTTGGCTTGCTTCTCTTTATTTTTTTGACGTGTCAATCTAGTGGGTTGAGTAAATGATGGTGTTGGAAAGGTGCAATCATGACTAGTAGTGAAAGTTTTATATTTGACCATATTTTTTTATTTCATTATGTGTGCCTTTAGGATAGATATAAAATTGATGGATTAAACATCTAAACCTCCAATTGGATTATATATTTGAGTCCACCCAAAAAAAAAATTAGTCAAATTTGCCTCAATGATGTATTCAACTTGTAAAGATAGGTTCTAAAATTCATGAATATAATCCTACATAGTTCTTATTTGAAAAAGTTTGGCTAACTGGTTAAAGTAGTTCTCAAAGTATTTTTTTTCATAATGAGCCAATAAATCATCAGTTAAAGTAGACCATGTAACAAGAGCACCACTCTTTTTATTTTGAGCACACAACTAGTGATACCAAATAAACTACGTGGGTTTTAGATATAAAGATGCCATTATTGCCTTTTAAGAACTATGAGTTTTATGTAGATTAAAAATATTTTTAATTTGGGTAATCCAAGTGAGAGGATCCTTACCATCAAACTTATTCATGTCCACTTTTACAAACATCGATTTCACACCAGGATAGGAGATGTTAGTGTTGAGAGGAGAAGGGACCGAATGATGATGTAGAGGGTTGTTTATATATAACTAAGATGAAATGGTAGCCAATTATGAAGTGATTTGGTGAAATTTAGTATCCACACCATTAATATCTCCATGCATCCATGAAAAATTAGTTTTAACTACATTAAATTCATTTTACCACACCAAGCCCTTTATGTTAGCTTGAAGTTGAGAAATCATTGGATCTAAAGTTCTAGATTCCATGTCATCCATAGAAAGAGTCTTAGGAGTTTATTACCCCCATTTATTTCCCAAAGTAGTAGGACCTTCCATTTACAAACCCTAGGAGGGTTTTCACCTCAAAAAAAATGTACCAAGAGATGGTATCATTGTAATTGCCTCACCAAGATGAATCCAATGACTGCTTTTGTGTCCTAGGGTGAAAAGTTTTGGCAAAAAAAGTGTATCAACAGAATATACTATTGAGATAATCTCATTGAGATGAATATAATGACTTTAAATGTGCAAATGGATTTTTTTTCTAGACTTTTTTTAACATTTTTTTCAAAAAAAGTGTTTTGGACAATACTAAACTGATAGAAAAAGTTAATTCTTCATGGATTGCAAGTTATGTTTTATTCACCCCTTCCACTCACAAAAGTCAAGCCTCACCAGATCTTAAAAAAAACACCATAATAAACTTCTCAAAATTGAATCTTTGATACCACTTGTAAGGAAATAACTTAGATGTTCACATAGAATAACTATATATCACATAAAATAATCAAAGATAAGAGATCACACAATAATAATTGATAATAGAGTAGGACACTAGATAATATATCAGATAAAATTTTAGGGGGAAACATATACAAAAATTAAATAATATTATAATACTTATTACGATAATCAAATACTAACCACTACCTCTTACATATAGTCTACTTAGCCATGTGTATTCCATAGGCAGACCTAACTAAGAACATAGAGAAATGTAACAAGAATATAAAAGAGATATGTAAGCCATAAGTCAGCCACACATATCCATATACATGCCAAATTTTAAGGGTGTATCATTTAAATTGTTTATGAAACTCCTAAAACTAGCTTTGCAATGATGATTTCACCTTTTAGGTGTTTTGAAGCCCACTTGGCCTTAATAAGCTTATCTTTACTTTCAAGTGTCAATTATTTATTTCACCATAATAAATGAAATATATATCTATTTATAACACATAAATATCATATTATACCTAAAAAAACTTAGTTGGAGGCCTCAAACTCTCTTCAAGACTTCATCTTGTACCTAAAGCTCTTACTAGCACTCAATTCCTTATAATAGTGAAAATATGAAAGCCTCCTTGTGTAGAATAATACAAAAATTATCCTAAGGAAATAAATATATTTTTTATTACCCATTATCCCCTTATATCTCCATGTAAAATTTCACGACCTTAAAGCGACTGAAAGTGTCCTTTTTCACTTGATCTCTCTCCTTAATTAGGCCTCCATGCCTAGAAAATGAGTCTTAACACAAATTAAACCCCACACATGTGAAACTAAATAAAAGTTTTTTATTAAATTTACCCATAAATTTACCATAATCCTTTCCAAATTTTATCTTTTAATACCCTTTACAGATGTATGAACCATGAAATGGTCAAAACCCTAGTCTAGGTGCTTGAATAGGCTTGAGAGGTAGTTGGAGGGGTTTTCCAAGTAGTTTGAAGTTTATAAATCCTGGAGATATTTTTATTATTATTTAAAAATCCCATTAAAAACCCATATTATATAAAATATATCTCCTCTTGTAATTCATAGGCTTTTAGATAGGCATTTTGACTAGCAAAGGGTGTATTTCTCACCTTTTTTGCCAACTTGATGACTTGAAGAGATCATGTATCACTTGGGAAGTATTTAAAAGTTATGTAAGTGATAATTTAACCTATTATCAAGTTTAAAAATCATATTCACTTTGTTTAGATACCATTTCATACCCTACACACACAAATATACCTACAACCATGCATTTTAGATAATTTCATACAATATTATACCTTGCATGTGACTAAAATTTCCTGAGAAAATTATCATGAGACTTTATAAGGTCAAAAAATTTATTAAAAGGAAAAACTAATCCATTATATATGCATTTGAAATTCTTGTCTTTCATTAGGTCAATTGAGTGCTTGTTGGTAGCCTATAAGTGCCTTGCACTCTTAGCAATGTTTCGTAAAGAAGAGGCCACTAACTTGAAAAATAATAAGTTGATTTTTAATTTAATAAACCTTTATAACAAAAAATAAGATATTTTGGAACGATGCATCTTTTCTTGGAAGATCTAAGTAAAATTTAGTGCCTCTCGGGCTAGTAAACTATGCTTTAGTGAGGTCAAGAAAGAGATGACTTTGCAAATGGAGTAATAGATCTTGGTTTGGGTTAGAGACACATCAATGAGGTTTTAAAAATATCAATTTAATTTTTATAGTTGTGTTTTATACCATTTATCTCTTCAACTATATTTTATCCTTCAATTTATCATGCTAGGGTTCTCAAGCAAACTATTGTTAATGACCCTAGTTGTCTATATTTGAGATATTTTATCATTGTTATAGGATTTGGAAACTTCATATAATGTCCCATTGAATATATAAACACTTTATTATTTCATTTTATTCTCATTTCACCATAAATCAATCAAAATTCTCACTTCAACCTCACACACAGGCCTATGTGATCTTTACTAGGTTTTTTTACTAAACTTTCAGGAATCCTCTATTTGCATGGATTTATCATTGTCATATACATTCCTACTTATCTAAAATCTCCTGAGATTATTTATGAACTCCTATATCTCTTAATTTTCCCATCTCATTTCACTTTGATTAGACCATTCTATTCATGACTGTATTAATAAGATGTGTGCTTAATCTTAGGCTCAATAGGCCTATACAAGTCTATCAACATTTATACCATTTCATTGACTATGAGGGTCATATGAGGTCATAATAAAATTATATAATCACTTTTCATATGATTTTATTTCCATCATACCTCTTTTCCTCTTAAAACAAATAGACACCTCTCACTCTAGGTAGGCCTATAGGTGTCAAACTATGTATGCAGGGTTCAAGTAAAGCTATTTTGATCATCTCCCATACCCTATCTTTAGGTTTTATTATACTTATATTGGATTTATCAAAAAATTACATCTATCTAAGCTCCAATTCCATTGTTATGAATTGATTTCCTTTTTCAAGTTTGAAACCAACTTGAACTACTCAAACCAAACTATAGGTAATCATTGAGGTTTTGGATGCATTTGGAGTTTAGGATCTCAATGAAAGTCAATGAGAAAAAAATGGAGTTTATTATATTATTTACACCCTATTTATCTTCCTTTGAAGCTATGTAACCTTCAATACTTCATAGGATCAGAAGCATACATTTATCTCTCATGTCTTACTTGTAGATCTATTTGGGGTCTTTACTTCCTCCATGCATTTGGTCATGACATGAGAGTTATATGAGGTTTATACTCTAATTTAATAGGTCTATTTTGTTTTCTAGACTTCACATGTATATCTTAATATGTCTTCATGTTAATTAAAGGATTCAAACTATCCAAGCCTACCATCTACATGTACATGGTGATTGTGTGTCTTGACCTTGAGTCTTAAGGCCACACCTTCTCCACTAACCTTGAAATTCACCAAGTGTGAAAACACTATAATTCCCTCTTTTTTTATACTTTTAAAACCACTTTCTAATGTACATTTCAATACATATCTCATTGAATATATAACTACAAGTTTTTAGACTTGTAGGCTTGCATTTCTTATGATTTAGGCTTTGACATGATGCAATCTTGATCTCTTAGAACCTAAGATCATTTTTCCATTACTTTCACACTTTTCCTATGAGGTAAGGACCTTCAAACACTTATTAAAATTTAAGAAAAGACTTCTTTATCCATTTTTATGCAATCAAACCCATGAAATAGTTTAAAACCAAGATAATTACATATTACTCAGGAAAGGTGATGTTGGAATAGACAATGGATACCTTAATGGACTTGTAATTAAATTGATAATAGTGAAAACATGGTGAGAGACATTCATTTAATTATTTCAACTATTGAATATCTTGGGATAATCAAGAAATAAATATAGTCATCTTTTCATGGATTTAAAGCTCATTAGGAGCCCTTCCTATAGAAAAAATCTCAAGTCATGACTCTCTCTCCTCTATCTGTACTAATCATGTGATGTTGACATTTATTAGCTTTCCAATGAAGTGATGGAGATAAGTAATTTTTAGACTCTCTGTACCTATACCTATAATCCAAGCATGTATTTGACTACCTTCTTAGAGTGATTCCCTAAGAAAATGTCTTAGTTTAACATCCCTGACATACATGGAAGTTAGGTAACTTCTTCAAAATCTTAGACAAGTTCATTGTATAGATATATCTCCTTGTTTATCTTTGACACATGTTGAAATTAATTATATGCACTTTTCCTTCATAAAACATTACCTTAAAGTTTGAAAAATAACCTTAATCTTTCCAAACAATTGTGAAATGTTTATAAAAGGTGATATATGCATAAGATGACTTTGAAAGACAGCTAATAAAATATGACACCTTTTTACAAAGCTCCTTTACACTATGGCTTGATTAAACTATCACAAGACTAAAATTAGCCATTACCTTAAACTTTGCAAATTAACCTTAATATTTGCTAATAAAACTTTAGGAATACCATTTGAATACTATTCAGGCATGTAAAGGACTAAGAACAAGGTATGAAAGCATGACAAACAAGTTTCAAACTATATGGGTTGACTTTTTTACGTTGGTGGTCAAAATTAGTCAATAAATTAGTGACTCATATGGGTAGCATGCCTACAATGCTTATTAGACCAATAGTTTTGTCCTTCCATTGGGAAATGGAGTCATTTTAACTCAAACTCAGACCTTATTAGACCTTGATTAATTCAAAACAACTATCTTGACCTCCAAACACACACAAAATAAGAACCATATAAATCAAATAAAATAAGACACACATATGTGTTAGCTAAGAACTTAGGGAATGCAAAACACAATAAAGCAACTATTATATACAACTAACCTAAACATATGTTCTTCTTCCTAAATCAAAGGGGAAGTTTTTGAGATATTTTTCTCCATGAGGTAGATAATTCCTTGAGACAATCTACCTCTTAAACCTTATTCTTATTGTATTCATCCTTATAGTGATTTATAATCCTCTTGGCATACTTTCAATTGAAGTAATAGTAGAAAACTAGTCACTTATGAATATGAAATCATTGTGTGGCTCAAAATCCTTCTCATGATGCTTCCTCATGTTTTAACCTACCTTAAACATGACCATCTCTTGGCTTATAGGATAAACATCACCCTTAGCTTCTATTTACTCCATGAAATGATGTATTTGATCTTTAATGGTCTCTTAGGGATCCCCAAATTATTTCTCAAGCAAGAGTGTATCCTTAAAAACATCTTAAATTTTTCCAATAGGAGGTATAAGCCCTTGAAGAACCTTAAATTCATTACAAATCTTAAGGTACTATTGTCACAAGTCTTCATCCTTATTTTAGCATCCATCTTAAAGAAGTACAATCTAAATTACATCCTTAGATGTTTCTTATTTTATTATAGTAGATTTATAAACTTATTCTCCTTTAATATCACATTCTTACTCATTTCTAAAAATTGATTTTCCCTTTTCTTTCCCAAATGGAGTACCAATAAAGATTTATTCCTCATACACACTTGAATTATCTTCATCATCTACAACTACATCTTGATGTTTTCCATTTACCTCCTATAGGATAAATTCCTCTTTAATAAGTTAGATGGTATGAGATTGATGGAAATGTTTATGAAATTGAGAGGGAGTATGAGGCATGGTAGGTTTCTCATGAATATGCTTTTGGACCATGGGATCACTCTTTCAAATTGAAGTCTCGGGAATGGAAGATTCTTGAAATAATTATTGAAGAAAGAGTAAATTTATTTATGTTATGGGTGCCTCAAATTTCTCAACAACCACTCCATTCTCCTTTTAGATGCCTTCTTGAGGTTAAATTTCTAAATCTAGATTTGATTCAAGCTCTATGATTTTCAAATCCAACTCTTCAATTTTCTTGTCTATATTCTTTTGGAATAGCTATTCTTGAGGATGTTCAATGACTTCATGAGGATAATGAGAAAAAGAAGTATAATATGGGATACAAGAGGGATATTAAGGATGGATGGGAAGGGATTTCATAGGTTTATATTCTTCCTTGATCTCAACTACCCAATCTATGTTTGTCTCACTTTTCTTACTCCATAGTTACACCACTTGATTCCAACTTGGAATCTTGAAAGATTTCTTAGGGGATTATTGTGGAAGATGAGTAGGATTTTGTTCCAAAATAGCTTCATTGGCTTCCCTCTAAGTGTAAATAAATCTCTCTAATTATTTTTTTTCTTGGATCTCAATAATAAGCTATTTAACAACAACCTCTTCCTTTTTTTGAATATTCTTTTGGATTTATTTCCAAGAAGGAAAAGTTTTAAGGGTGTGTGAAGGACTTGGAAAACTTTGAATTTCATTTGAAATGGTATTTTGTGGAATAATGGGTGGAACATAAGAGGGATGAGATAATAAATATGAAGACACATGGAGCTAATAGCATTGAACCTATTATCTTTCCTAAACTCTTAGTTGATCCTCTATGCCATAAATCAGGCCACTTATATCCATCATATATATTGAGATGATTTTCCAATTTTATCTCTCAATAAGTTTCCACTCTCTAATCATCAGTTTCAATGAGTCTCTCACATTTTGAATGAGGTGACTAAGGATATTTTGGCCATGCTCTTTTTGTGAGTTAATCCCTATCATATACCTTTCATATCCTAAGAGAGTTTCCTTGAAACTTGAGATAAAATAATTTTAAATGTGGTTATGTTGACTAATGATATCATGGTCTATATAAGGCTTATAATATAACTGATATGAATCATGATAAGGCTAATAAGGATCATGGTGAGGCTAATATGGATCATTATAGAACTAATAAGGCTCATCATAGGGCTGATAAGGAGTAACATAGCCTTGATATGCCTCATCAACTTTCATTAAATTGAGATATAATTCAAACATATCCATAACAACCTCATCAAGATAGTTAATTTAAAACATAATTTACTTTGAACAAGTATCTAGGCTATCAGAACCAGTTGATTAAGGTCATAGTTTCCATTGATGTTTTTGAATGCCTCCAAATGTTGATATGTAGAAGAACAACACCAATAATCCTTCAAAAAAAATTTACCTTTATCCCATCAATCATGCCAAAACTATGATAGCCTAAATTTTCACCCTCAGAAGGTAGTTCAAACCTTAAAAATTTGGCATAACATGGAGACAATCCTAGGATATGGGTGACCTTTAGATATATTGAGTCTCTAGGTTATAAAGCTAGATTTCCTTGATGTATCACTTAGTCTCATTCACTAATATATCAAATTGTTAGGAAAAGAGAGAGAAACCTATGCTAATGTAGGTGATGCACCAAAATAGTTTGAATAATACCAACCACTTGCATGTGCTCATCAACCATGAGACTAACCTAAAATAAACACTACTCCCAATCTACCTCTTTATATTGGTACTTCATGTGAAGGTTGTGAAATATGCTTGGGATAGGAATAATAATAAATAAGTCATATAATGACATTAATTAATATACAACTCACTAAACCTTCACATATCACTTAGAAACTTCACATAACCTCCAAAAAAGGTTTCAAACTACATATAAATGCTAGAAAATGACAAAATGCCAAGGAAAGTAAAGAAAAACACTTGAAAAGATCAAATATTAATTCACACATATTAAAAATAATAAAATGATGAGGTAAAATAATATTTTTTCATTGATCAAATGATGGAAAATTGGTAAGGCTTCACCATACCTAGGTGGGGGATACATGCATAGCCTATTAGGGTTGAATTTATAAAGAAATTTAAGAGAAGAGATAAGGGCATAGGAGTGAGAAGTGACAAGTGTATTTAAAGAGTGTTAAAATCAAGGATTTATTAAATATTCTCATTAGGTCTCCAAGATAGGTGTTTCTCTTTTGAAGATGATTTCCTCTTCTAAGTGGCATATGAGTTTCAAACATGCTGGACACCTTGATCTTGTTCTTCAAAATTGCCCCTTCTCATGGCTTGTAAGGTGAAAAATCACACTCTTCATCAAGTCATATTTAACTAATCCTTATATGTTCTTTGAAACTTTATACTTATTTATGAAAATCCTAAAATTCACATTACAATGATGATTTCACCTCTTAGGTGTCTTGTAGCCCACATGGCCTTACTATGCCTATCTTTGCTTGCAAGTGTAAATTATTGATTTAAACTTTAAAAATTTAATATATATCCATTAATATAATATCATACCTACAAAAAACTCATTTGGATGCTTCAAACTCTCTCCAAGACTTTATCTTATACCTAAATCTCTCGCTAGCACTCAAATCCTTGTAGCCCTAAAAACTTGAAAACCTCCTTATGTAAAAGAGTCTACAAATGATCCTAGGGAAATAAAGATATTTTTAGTACTAATTATCCCATTAAAATTACATGCCAAATTTCATGACTTAAAATTGAGTGGAAGTGTCTCTTTTCACCTGATCTCTCTCCCTAATTAGGCCTCCATTCCTAGAAACTGAGTTTTGGCCCAAATTAACTCCCACACATGTGAAACTTAGGAAAATTATTTTATTCAATTTACCTATCCCTTAACCATGATCCATTCCAAATTTTATATTTTTATACCTTATATGGATATTTAAACCATGAAATGGTCAAAACCCCAATCTAAGTGCTTGAACAAGCTGAAGAGGTAGTTGGAGTAGTTTGCCAAGAAGCTTGTAGGTTATAAATCTTAGAAATATTTTTTGAGGATTGAAACATCCTAGTAAAAATCCATATACTATAAAATATCTCTCCAATTTTACTTCATAGGCTTGTAGATAGGCCTTTTGATTAGTAAATGGTGTATTTCTCACCTTCTTGGCCAACTTGATGGCTTGAAGAGCTCATGTATCACTTAGGGAGTCTTGTAAAGTTTTTTGAATGATAATGTAACTTATTATAATGTTTTGAAAGTATATGAACTTGGTTTATAGACCATTTAATACCAAACATACCTCCTACCATACATTTTGGATTATTCCATACAAGATTGTACCTTGCACATGTGAAACATTGGGTGATAAAATGGTCATGAGACCTGATAAGGTCACCAAAGTCATTAAAAGATGAAATTAATCCATTAAAAATTCATTTGAACTTATTTTCTCCCATCAAGTCATTAGGGTGCTTGTTGGTAGCCTATGAGTGCCTTTCACTCTTAGAAATGATTCATAAAGAAGAGGCCACTAACTTGAAAACCAATGCCTTAACTTTTGAGGTAATAAATCTTGATAACCATCCCTAAGATATTTTGGCACCATGCAGCTTGTCCTATAATATATAAGCAAAAGTTGGTGCCTCTTGGGATAGTAAATTGTGCTTTGGTAAGGTCAAGAGAGAGATGAGTTTGAAAAAGGAGTAACAATACTTGGTTTGGATTATATACACCTCAATGAGTTCAGAACCATATCCCTTGAATTGTTCTAATGGTGTTTTGTTCTATTTATGTCTTCAACCATACTATATCCTTTAATTTCTCATGTTAGGGTTCTCAAGCAAACTACTATTTGTGACCATAGTTGTCTATATAGGAGATATTTTGTCATTTTTAGAGGAGTTTTAAACTTAATATAATGTCCCATTGAATCTATAAAAACCTTCTTAGGTCATTATATTCTCATCTCACCATCAATTAATCAAACTTCTCACTACAACCTCACACATAGGCCTTTGTGATCTTTACTAGGTTTCTTAACTAAACTTTTAAGAATCCTCTATTTATATGGATTTATAATTGTTATACACAAGAATACTTTTGTAAACTCTCTTGAAGGCCTTTAAGAATAATTATAGAATCACTTTTTATATGAATTAATTTCCATCAAACCTCTTTTCCTCTCAAAATAAATAGACATCTCTCACTATAAGTAAGCCTATATGTGTCAAATAAACTATGTATGTAGGGTTTAAGTGAATCTAGTTTGATCATCTCCCCTAGCCTCTCTTTAGGTATTCATAGAATTATAGTGGATATATACACTTTTACATATATTTAATCTCTAATTTCATTATTATTAATTGAATCCCTTTTTTCAAATTTGAAACCAACTTGAACTACTCAGACCAAATTATAGGTGATCATTGAGGCTTTGGATGCATTTGGAGTTTAGGACCTTAATGTAAGTTAATTATCAAAATAATAACCTTTATTAAAATATTTAGACCTTAGTTATATTAATTTTAAACTCTAAAACCTTCAAGACTTCACAAGCTCACAAGCATATATTTCTCTCTCATGTCCTACCTGTAGGTTTGTTTGGGCTCTTTACTTCCTCCATGCATTTGGTCATCACATGAGAGTGATATGAGTTTTAGACCCTAATTGAATAGGTACATTTTTTTCTCCATAATTAACATGTATGTCTTCATATGTATGCATTATATTTCAAGGATTCAAACTATCCAAGCCTACCATTTACTTGTAGGTGGTGATTAGGTGTATTGACCTTGAGTCTTAAGACCACACCATCTCCATTAACCTTGAAATTCTCCAAGTGTGAAAATATTATATTTACCTCATTTTTTATACCTTCAAAACCAGTTTTTAAGGTAAATTTTAGTACATATATCATGAAATACACACCTACAGGTATGTAGACCTATAGGTATACATTTTTTATGCTTTAGGATTTGACGTGATGCAAACCTGATCTCTTGGAACCTGAGATCATTTATCCATTGTTTACTCACTTTTACTATGATTTTAGGACCTTCATACACCTATGATAATGCAATACAATACTTATTAAACCATGTTTTATGTAGGTAGACCCATGACATAATTAAAAATCAAGATCATTGCATATTACTTGGTGCAGTCATATAAAATATGAAATTTGGTAACTTGAGTGTGGCTAATGACACCCAATCCATATGTCCATCTTGTTTTCTCTCATGACTCTCATAGGCATGTTTTTATTGATTTCCAGTCATCCATAGCCTCCCAAAATAAACATTTACATATATAAATTATTATTTTCATGCCTAATTTATCCCCCTAGGTCCCATTAGTCATCGATAATAGCACCCAAACTTGGATTACAATGCTAAAATCTAGGGTGTCCTATTTCTGACACTATTATCCAAATATATTTTGGCTTCTAATGGTCATATTATTATGAATCCTTATCCTAATTCATGTCAACCTAACATGAATTCATTTAACCCATGGTCATTAAATCCCCTATAAAAGTTCATTAAAATTCAATATAGAAGGGTTGATACTCATCTACAAGAGAGAAGCAAGAATACAAGCAATACTATGCAAGCACTTTTCCCTATTCTTTGCATACAACCATCCAATAGTATTTCAATTTTATTCAAACCTTTATACCAATCCCTAGTCATTCTAAGTATACCCAATTTCACACATTTACTTGAAATTTCATCACACTATTACACCAAGCAATGTAATGGGAAATCTACATATAGCTTGATCCCTCCTCAAAGTATTGGTATGTAGGCAGTGTGCCCACACATGGGGTGTGAAGTTCATCCAACATATTCTTTACACACTAACCCCTCCTCTCTTTTATCCAAATTTTGCATTCAATTTCAAGCATAAATATGACCTAGGTATTGAATACTAAATTAGATACACAACAAGTTCCATGAACTTTCAAGCTTTGATATTTCACAAGCAAGGTCACATAGACCTGACACACAAAACCCAAAAAGATTAGATCACCAGGATAACAATGTTGAGACAGGACTACAGTGCCAGAACTTAGGGTGTCCCACTTTCAATGCTCCTATCCAATCAAGAAATGAACTCTAGAGTCCTATTTGTGATAGTCTTCCAAGCTCACACATAGATTTCTACATCATATCTCAGTCAGAATAGTATAGAATAAGATAAGTTTGATTTTCTCTCTCTCTCACTATTATTTTTAGAAAAGCCCTAATTATAGTTAAATTTCATAAATTAGTAGCCTAATTATTATACATTATTTTATAATTTTATCTACTCAAACCCATTTATTATTTAGGAATTAAACATCTAATTTCCCAAAAAATAATAAATCATTTGGTGAACTTGACTTACTTCGAATTTCACATATAACCTATAAATCGTAAGGTAAATTCCTAACTAATTTTTTCCATTAATTTTTGAATTTTCTAACTAAATATTAAAATTAAAAATTCCTCTCAAATTTTAAAATTTTTTAGTAAATTTTAAAATAAATTTATTTAAAACCCTCGTTGCATACACTAGGTCCCAGCAATTTGCCAACATTAATCCAATAATTTTTTAATTTTTTTCTTGCACATATAAATCAAATAGTAATTTAAAAAATAATTTTATTTCAAACCCTAGTCACATCAACTATCTTCTAGTAATTTCCAAATCATTTTTGAATTTTTTAATTGCATATTAAAATAAAAAATTGACCTCAAATTTAAAAAATTCATATTAATTTCAAAAAAATTGTTTTTCTCAAAACCCTAGTTGCATCTACTAGGTCCCATTAAATCAAAGATTTTCTCATGAATTTATAAATTTTTACTTGCATACTTAACTTATAAATTCAATTTCAATCTCAAAAATTCATAGTATTTTGCAAAAATATTATTGTCAAATCCCTATTTGCATATACTAGTACCTATTTGCTTCTTAAGGTATCACCTTACATCCATAATCGAATTGTAAAAATGATTCTCATTTATGTACAAATTTTTATTACGTTTCTTGTAAATAACAAGGAAACCATAATGGGCCCTATCATGCATATGAATGATGAAGTATATCATATGTTAGTACAAATATTCATCCTTTGCATTTCATGTTTTTGTTTCATTATAAGGGATGATATTACAAAATTCATTGCCAAAAATGTATAATATTTAAATATTCTTTTTGCATACTCTTTCTTGCTCATACAAAATAATTACCAACTACATTTTTCTAAATGAATTCAAAATGTTATGATACATGTCAAAATGTTATATGCCTTTATGCAAAAAATCATGATCTCTACCCTTTACTTTCAATTTCTCATGTGGAAAATTTTTCAAGTTTATCATGCCAAAAGCATTTAAAATATTATGTTACATGTCAAAATTTTATATGCCTTTATGTAAAAATTCATGATCTCTATACTTTACAATCTATTTCTCACGTGGAAATAATTTCAATTTTATCATGACAAACACATTAGAAATGTCATAGTGCATGCCAATATTTTTTGTGCACCCTTTCACAATTCCATGCTCTTTATCCCTTGTTTGTTATCTATCATGTTGAATGATCTTTATAATAATATTTCTATACATGGTTTCTACTTAGATGTATCTAACTCTTTGGCCACTTTTAAGTATCTCCTTATCACTACTAGACACAAGCAAACACTATTGGTTATATCTGTCCCTCCTCTCTTCACACTTAGTTCATCTAGCATTTATGTCATACCTACTACTAGCTCTATGACTATAGTAGATCATGTAGTACATGATATCACCCAGGTTTATGAAAATATGTAGGTTGATTACAACCATGGTTATAGATTTGTCATTTGGGTTAGCACACCTTCTGATATAGTTTCAGCTCCTCCACTTGTTACAATTCTTCTTCTAGTCCAGATTCAGCCATAGTTGAGACCTTCATCACTAGCACAGAACATTTATACACATCCATAGCTTTATGATTCTAGACATTTTTTAGCTATATTATTCACACCCAGGATAGTATCATTGAGATCTCATTCATCTACACATAGAGCACATGTTATGAGAGCTTATCCTACCAATAAATGGGTCCCTTTGAGCCCCATAGTTACATCTACTTCTCAAAGTTATAGGGGTACCCCATATTTGGTTTCCACTATAGAAATTTTAGAGCACTTATAGCATACATAGCCTTTAGAGCCATAGTATTAGCATTTATATCATGCTTCACAATCACACACGATACTTCTTCTTGATACAGGACAACATGATAGGGAGTCTCTTATGAGAGTCATTTTTTAGTATCATCTCTTCTCAACCTTACCTACACATAGTTTCTTACACTTGATTGTATATAATCTCTTCTACTTGATTGTACATAGCTCAAATAATTCCAAAATTCAAAAACAATACAAAAATTCAAAATAAAAAAAACATTTAAATAACTCAAAAACATAAAAAACATTTTGATTGTATGCATCATCCATGCTTTACACTACTAGTACTACTATGTTAGGACT
Source organism: Torreya grandis (assembly GCA_037957365.1). Lineage (NCBI taxonomy): Eukaryota > Viridiplantae > Streptophyta > Pinopsida > Cupressales > Taxaceae > Torreya > Torreya grandis. The sequence continues at coordinate 1,418,494 of JARHVA010004745.1, forward strand.
TACATTTTCTATTTTATGCTATTTTATGTCAATTTATCTACATTATCATGCTTCACTTGATCTTTTTTAGTGTGTGCAGTGACATCCGAATCATTTATTAATTCACTCTACCCATTGAGGGGGCATCCTAATTCTACATTCAAGACACACATTAATATACATACCCACTGAGGGCATCTTATACATGACTACACAATCTAGGTTATGTCATTCCTACACTACACACTCTAAGTTATCATGTTGATGTATATTACTTACTAGATTACACAGATTACTATATCAACATTTCACTAATATCTAGCACTTATGTATCTCTTAGCATATACCTAGTCTTGTACTAAACATGTCTTGCATACTTTCACTCTTGATTTGATTAGTTAGATGTGATTCTATCTTTATAGTTATTTCATGCTTTCTCTTCTTGCTTAGAAAATCTTGTTGGATTACATTTTTAGTTTTTTCTTGTCACTTGTATGTGCCTTAGGAGATTTTCCAATGTCCTTACTTCTATTCATGTGTGTGCCTTAGGACATTTTCCAATGGCCTTTGCCTGTACTCTTATAAGATCATATGGCCCTTGATCCAAAATTTCTTATTTGAATTGTATGTGTATGTGTAATTTCAACATGCCTTGTATGCTTAATTTCTAGTTTGAGTGACATGTGCCCATGTCCCTTATTTGTGTGGCCCCCTGACCACCCTTGTATACTTCTTGCTTCTTACTTTATGTTTGTGTTTCTTGGTTGTTTCTTGATTATTAAAATTACATGATTCATATCATGCATTTTCTTATCTTCTTGGATGTCATGATGGACATCATGCTCTATCACTCTAACTAACAAAATAATAACTAACAAAATGACAACTAACACTTTTAGTTCTAATTCCAATATAATGCACATAATATTACATTGTTACTCTATCTAAGCATACCCCTATTGATCTAACAATCTCTCAAATCAAACCATGTTATATCTTGAGATATCCTATTGATTATCATTGCTATATCATATATTTATGTAGCATAACATACTTACAGTGCTCTTTCTTCTGAGGTAAGTCATTGTAACATCTTCATTCCTACCTTTAGAAGAGGGGGAAAAAAAGGGTTTTATCATAAAGATTAGAGCTCCTAAATGGTCAAAAAATTAGTTTTCAAAACAATCAAAATAGAATTCAGACATCAGACCAGGTAGTTAGTATGGAATCTAAAATATTTACCAGATTTGGCCTAGATAACAATGTCAAAGTTGGACTATAGTGATAGATAACAGGGTGTCCTATTTTTGGCACTCTTGTCTAGATAGTAGAAAAATCAATTTTTCTAGAAATAGATAGAAAAGTGAGTTCAATCTTAGGTTTTTCAACTTATTACAATCTAGATTCAACATATTTTAGTACAATTTTTTCTCAGAGAATCCATATATAGGGGGCATCATATGCAGCATGATGGCTTTCACTTCTAATTTTAGATTAGGTAGTTGATATAACTTCCAAATCAAAATCCATGTTCTAGATAATAGTGATTGGGGGGAATGTGCATGGCACATTGTTCTTCCCCTTTTTTTGAGTTTAGTTTATTTTCCAAGCATTTCTCAGTAGTTTTGTGCCTTACTCCATCTGTAGGTGGTTGGCATCTTTTTTCAAGTTTAGATCTAATACAAGTTTAACTTCTTGAGTACCCAAGTTCTTAATTTGGCTTCTACATAATCCTATTGCATTAGTTTTAGAGTGGATTTCATAAAATCCTAAACTCTATCTTTCAAAATGAAGAATAGTGGCCTAGTTTCCAACGTACATTTAGCTATCCACACCAACATTGTTAGATCATAGTACATTAATGGGCTTCAGGAGCCATCTCATATGACATATATTCCATACTAATATTAATTCATAGCTTCAATTTATGGGGCAATGATGGAGCCAAAGGATTAGATAGCATTTTGTATTTTTGACCCACCTATTTAGAGGGATTAGACACATAGTCCAAACATTGATTAACGCATGCATGATTTGTTAGCTTCACATAGTAGGTGATGATGGAGCCAAAGGGCCTACCTTTTCATTCTTGAGCCATTTCTAGGGAATTAGACACATTTATCCATTCATGATATGATCCAAAACTCTAAATTTCTAATTGATAAATATTTCAATAACATAGAAATAACACAGTAACAATGAATTCTCTGAGAAGAGATGTAGTATTACTCAAGATCGCAATACAATTATATGTTTATCTCTGGGAAGAGATGTCTATCTTCACATTTTGGGTTACCTCTTAATTTATACACATTTTGAAAGCATGGGAAGGATTTTTAAGGTCACCAATCTCAAAGGAGATTAAGTGGTTTGACTTCCAAAATTTAAAACAACATAGAATTTGAGGAATTACTATTTTTAGAAACTTACTATTTTTAGACTGCACTACTAAAATTGAAATTTGGGGCACTTCCATTGGGTTTTCTAGGGTCAAACTTCATTTATCAGAGATCCATTCCATCTCATGATTTTCTCCTCATTCTTATCTTTCCAATGATTTAAACGGTGAGTCAATTGGACCTATGGTGCAAAAGTTATGGCTCACAGAAGTTTCATTATCAATTAGGGTGGAACTGTCACCCGAATTGTCACCTAAATTTTTGCCTAGATCATTCCTCCCTCATTGAAAATTAATGGTCCCCATTACATCAATGTTCCCCATCAGTTGTGTTATTTTTGTCTTGATTTGATTCTCTATGAGCCACTCACCTTGGTGGCCAAGCTGGCCCCTTTTGACCACTCAATAAAGTGGAATAAAGCATCTTCTTGTTGTCTTCATCCAGGTGTCCACATTATGATCCTCTTCCACCAGAGAAAAACTATGTGGATCAAGCACATCAATGTCTATTTGTTCTACTACAATTGAAGTGTCTAATATAGGTGGGTGATATGGTTTGAGGAGCTCCACATTGAATATTGGATGCAGACCAAGGTATGCTGGTAGGTTCAATTCAAAAGCATTTTCTCCAACTTTTCTGGTGATGGTGTAGGGACCATATTGTAGAGGCCAAATATTTATATGTGGGCCTGTAAGTTATTTCTTCTAAAGCTACAACCAAACCTTGTCACCCACATCAAAATGTTGTGAAATCTTATGTTTGTCATGGCATTGCTTATACTTCTGATTCATCTTCTCCAAGATGTCATGAACTTGTTGTTGGATGTGTTGCATTTGTTCAATAAACTTTATTGCTTTTACTACCTTATATCTTCCATGACGTGTGTATTCCATGGTGTAAAATGGAATAGCTATATCAATTGGTGCTATGGGTTGGATCCCAAAACATACTTAGAATGGATTGTGTTTGGTTGAGCTATGCAGTGCCTGATTGTATCCATGTTGTATGAAAAGAAGTCCCTCATCCCCTGTGCATTGATGTTTGGAGTGATACATCTAAATCATGTGAATAATCAAGTAGTTTACCACCTTTTTCTGGCCATCATTCTATGGATGGAAGGCTATGGACTTCATTAACTTGGTATCCATCATCTTCCATAGAGTGGACTAGAAGATGCTAAGGAACTTGTTATCTTGATCTAAGACAATGGACTTGGGGAGACTAAAATGGAACCATACATGACTAAAATATAGTTGAGTAGTTTCCTTAGTAGATATATTTTTCTTACAAGAAATCATGATAGCTATTTTTGAAAAATGATAAAATACCACAAAAATACAGTCCTTACCATGTTTTGAAGTGGGCAAACCTGAGAGAAAATCTATTGAGATGGATTCCCAAGGCCTAGTTGGTTCTGGTAATGGCATGTACAATCCTTGATTCTTATTTTTTATCTTGTCTATCACACATGGGGTGCAATATTTGAGATATTTTTCCACATATTTTCACATATGGGGCCAGTAGAAGTGTTTTTGAATAATTGTCAATGTCTTTTCAATATGAAAGTGTCCAGCTATCCTATTGAAGTGTGCTTCCCATATCATCTTTTGTTGCTCTGTAATTGGAACATAGATGTGCCCCATATGATAGAGGACATTATCTTGAAAATATAAATTAGAAACATGTTTACCTTTTTAAATCACTTGATATGTATCAACAAAGGTAGGATCTGCTTCATATAGAGCACCCCAAGTGGCAGTCTCATGTTCACACAGATCAAGAACTGTTGTGAGTGTAGTAATTAGTGGGCAGCTCAGACAATCTACAACTATATTTAAGCTCCCATTTTTGTGTTTGATTATTTGGTGGAATTTCTAAAGATATGTGGCCCACTTTTGGTGCCTCTCATTTCATAGTTTTCTTTGTATCTAGATGAATTCCAATGGTCTATGGTCAATGTGGATGACCATCTCTTTCCCCAAGATGTAGTGTTTCCATTGTTTGTAGGCTTGCATAATCACATAGATCTCTTTAACATATGTTGGATATTTCTTGACTGTATCAGTGAAAGTTTCACTATGATATGCAACAAGATGGCCATATTGCATGATGACAACTCCCATGGCATATTCATATGCATCTGTCATCAACTCAAAAGGTTGATACAAATTTGGCAAGGTAAGAATAGGGGTTAAGCAAAGTCTATTATTTAAATTCTCAAATGCCCTTTGTTGTATTTAACCCCACTAAAATGTAGCTTTAGCTCCTCCTTTAGTCACTTGGGTTAGTGGCCAAGCAACATGTGAAAATCCAAGAACAAACCTGTGGTAGAAATTTGCAAGACCCAAAAATTTGTGAAGATCTATGAGGGTCCTTAGTGTGGGCCATTATTGAATAACTCAAATCTTTTTTGGATCAACATGGACCCCTTCCTCATTCACAAAATACCCAAAGTATTGAATTGTTATCATCCCGAATATGCATTTGTCAATATTTTCATACATGTGCTCCCAAAGAGTTTGAAGCACATTACAAACATGTTGCAAATGTTCTTCCCATGTTATTTTATAGATGAGTATGTCATCTAAGTATACAACCATAAATGAGTTGGTGAAGGGTCATAAGATGTCATCCATCATCCTCATGAAGGTTACAGGTGCGTTAGTTAAGCCAAAAGGCATAACCAACCATTCAAAGAGCCCCTCCTTATATTTGAATGCAGTCTTCTAGACATCAATGGGATCGATGGGAATTTGGTGATAACCAGATTTGAGATCAATTTTGATGAAGAAATTTGCACCACAGAGCTGATCCATCAGGTCATCAATCCTAGGGAGAGGGTAGCGATTCTTCACAGAGATTTTATTTAGGGCTCGATAGTCAATGCAAAGCCTCCATGTTCCATCTTTCTTCAGTGTTAGGATAATTGGGCTACCACAAGGTGAAGATCTTGGCCTAATGTGACCCTTTTAGATCAATTCTTGAATCTATCTTTTTATCTCATCATTCTTCAAAATTGATTTGTGATACATAGGATTGTTAGGCAAAGGTGATCTTGGGATCAAATCGATAGAATGTTTTACCTGGAAATGCAGTGGAACTCTTATGGGTGACTTGAATAAGTCATCATATTCTCCCATGATTCATCCTATCTACTTTTGTTGTGTTGATTGTGTAGTCAGGACTGCAACATCAACCTTCTTCGATTTTTGTGGTTTGACCATGAAAACAAATTGCTTTATATTCTCCACCAATCTATTACATTACTTATCACTGATCAGGGAAATAGATATGGGAGGTGGTACCTCTAGTACCCTATAGCACTATGTTCTAAGAGTGAGGGTGATCCTTCAAGTTCATGATTCATAGATGCCATGTTGCTCATACATGAATGGTTGATTAAGGAGTACATCACAAACATCTAGATTGACCACATCACACAAGACTTCATCTTGGAATGGTTTTATTACATATGAAAGAAGACATTGATGGATGACACAGAGGTCTCTCCTTAGGCTCAACCATCCAATAATGTAGGGCTTTGGATGAGGCTTCATGGATAGATTTAGAATTTTCACAAATTTAGCAGAGATTAAATTATTTTGACTTCCACTATCAAGAATGAAATGCAGAGACTTACCTTTTACCCATAATTTAGAGTGAAACAATCTTTCCTTGTCATTTGGTCTTTCCTCATGGGTCTGTGATGAAGCGATGATGGTGTCAGGCTTAGCATCTATAGTTTCTTCTTCATCCTCTTTGACTGTGGCTTGTGTATGAGGTAGAATAGTAGGTGTCGAGTATTGTGACTCAAAAAGTAGTGACTTAATGACTCAACATTCTTCTTTGGAGTGAGTTCTAGTTTTGTGGTAATCACACCATTTTACAGCCTTCCCCTTCTAGGGTTTCTTATCCTAAAACTCCTTCTACTTCCATTTTTGGCCTTGTGTTTGATCTTCCTTGTCACTTTTCCATTTTGAGGGTTGACTCTTCATATTCTTTCTACCATGCTTCTGTTCAATCTTCACTATGAATTTGTATGCCTCACCGAGGGTTTCCAAATTTAAGAGTTCCATTTCCCCCCATATGTACGATTGTAGTCCACCATGATATTTGAGAGTCTTATGTTTCTCACTTTCTTGAATGCCCAATCTTATAGACAAAGAATGAAAAATGTTTGTTTAATCTTGAGCAAATTGATCCTTACCTTGGCAAAGTTCTTGCCACTGTATGTATAAATCATCATATGCTCCGATGGGATAGTATTCTTCTTTCACCACTTCCACAAAATCATCCCATGTAGGTTCCACCTCAAGGCCAATATCATCTATACTGAAACTCTTTTTGTACACTTCCCACCAGTTTTTCATGAGCAATGGTGCTTTCAAAAGAGCAAAAGTGATATTTTCTCCATCAGTGAACTTATTTACAAAAAAGTAAGAAGATAGTTGATCCAACCAATTTTACATTGCATTAGCATTGATTTTGCCTTCAAATGTATGAATATCAAAATTTACCTAAACCTTGAAGGGTGTTGTTGCACTAAAAGGATGTTCCCTAGATGAGGAGCCAAGAAGTGTAGCCACAGAGCCAGAATTTCCCATCAAGAGTGTTTGAAGAATTTGGACAAATTTTTGTAGCATCTATGTTTGTTGTCATTGGAGGGATTCATTCACCATTTACTTGAAAGGATCAGATGTCTTAGTGTCATCCACCAGTTTAAGTCATTTGGAGTGAACAAGTGGAAAGTTTGGAAGCTCTGTTGTTTCCCACCCAAGCTTCTTGTAGCCTGACCTTGTCCTCAGGATCATACACTCTCAAGAAAAATTGCTCTGATACCACTGATCCAAAACATAGAAGTTCTAGTTAATAAATATTTCAATAACATAGAAATAACATAGTAATAATGAATTCTCTGAGAAGAGATGTAGTATTACTCAAGATCACAATACGATTATATGCTTATCTCTAGGAAGAGATGTATGTCTTCAAATTTTGGGTTACCTCTTCATTTATACACATTTTGAAAGCATGGGGAGGATGTGGAAGGTCACAAATCTCAAGGGAGATTAAGTGGTTTAACTTCAAAGATTTAAAATAATATAGAATTTAAGGAATTACTATTTTTAGACTGTACTACTAAAATTGAAATTTGGGGCATTCTATTGGGTTTTCAAGGGTAAAAATTCATTTATGGGAACTCCATGCCATCTCACAATGTTATCCTCATTCTTAGCTTTCCAACAGTTCAAATGGTGAGTCAATTGGAGCTACAGTGCAAAAGTTATGGCTCCCAAAAGTTTCATCATCGATTGGGGTGGAACTGTCACCTAAATTGTCGCCTAAATTGTTGCCCGGATCATGATATTACTTTTGGTACGACACACACCTAGCACAATCCAAAATCATAACAAGTTTTGTATTTTTTCATGTACCTGATGAGGTATTTTCATTCCTTTCTCTTCCTCTCTCTCTTACCCAGCTTTTGTACATTCTTATTTTACATATAGAGTATCTAGTAAGGACAAATCTACTCTATGTTTTTCATTATAGATTCACACTTCACACCATTTTCTCTCTATGCACATATAATATCACAAAGCTTCATGAGATTCACCTTTATAGGAAAGTTCAGGTATGATTTATATTTTTCTTTTATCCTAGTATTTCAATTTTTTATATCATTAGAATAAATAGGTGTAAATGTAGTCATATAAAATGTGAAATTTGGTAATTTTAGTGTGGCTAATGACACCCAATCCATATATATATCTTATTTTCTATCATGACCCTCATAGGCATGTTTTCACTAATTTTCAATCATTATCAACCTCTCAGACTGAACCCTTACAAACCTAGATTACTCTTTTCATGTTTAATCCATACCCCTAGGTCCCATCATTTATGGACAGTAGTGCCCAAACTTGGACTACAATGCTAAAACCTAGGGTATCCTATTTTTGGCATTGTTGTCCAAGTGCATTTTGGCTTCTAATAGTCATATTCTTCTAAATCCTTATCCTAATTCATGTCAGCTTAACATGAATTAATTTAACCCATGGTCATTAAATACCATATAAAATGCCATTAAAAGTCTATTTAAAAGGGTTAGCACTCATTTAATAGAGAGAAGTAAGAATACAAGCATGACTAATCAAGCACATTTCCCTATTCTTTGCATACAACCAACTAATAGTATTTCAAGCTTATTCAAACCTTTATACCAGTCCCTAGTCATTCCAAGTATACCCAATTTTGAATTTACTCAAATTTTCATCACACTATTGTACCAATCACTTAAATGGAAAAAATACAAATAGCTTGATCCTTCCTTAAAGAATTGGTATGTAGGTATCATGCCCACACATGAGGTGTGAAGTGCATCTAGCATATCCTTTACATAATAACCACTCTTCTTTTTTCTCAAAATTTTACATTAAATTTAAATCATAAAGAGGACCTAGGGTATTAAATACTAAATTAGATACATAGTGAGCTCTATGGACTTTCAAGCTTCAATATTTCATAGGTAGGGTCAAACAAACCTAACACACAAAACCTAGAAAGCTTAGATTACAAGACAACAATGTCAAGATAAGACTATAATGCCAAAACCTAGGGTGTCCTAATTTTGGCACTCCTATCCAATCAATAAATGAACTCCATATTCCTATTTTTGATAGTCTCCCAAGCTTGCACAAAGTTTTCTAGATCCTATCTCAGTTAGAATGGTACAAAATAAGATAAGTTTTATTTTCTCTCTCTCACTACTATTTATAGAAAAGACCTAATTATAGTCAAAATTTACAAATTATTAGCCTAATTATTGTACATTATTTACTAATTTTATCCACTCAGACCCATTTATTATTTATGAATTAAACATCTAATTTCTCAAAAAATAATAAATCACTTGGAAAGGTGATGTTGGAGTATAAAATGGAGACCTTCATGGACCTACAATTACATTGAGATTAGTGAAAACATGGTGAGAGAACTTAATTTTATTCTTTAAGCTATTGAAGACCCTATAATAATCAAGAAACAAAGATAATCATCTTGAAAATTATGATTGAGAAAACTTTTCTTGTTAAATTGAACTCACACATGCCAAGTGGGATTAATAAAATCATTTTAAATGTCTACATAGACCCTATACATCCTCTCTAATTTCTACCATGCATCTAACTAGTCTAAAACTATCATTTTAAGGAGATAAATTAAGACATGGGATTTATAGGCCTTTCTAGACCAACCTAACTTCTTAATAATTTTTCTTAAATGAGGGACCACCAATCTAATGATTATTGTCATGGATTTTATTCTCATTAGGACCCCCTCCTATGGAAAAAATCTCAAGTCATGACTCTCTCTCCTCTATTTGTAATGAGCATGTGATGTTGACCTTTATTAGCTTACCAATGGAGTGATGGAGATAAGGAAGTAGTTTTTAGACTCTCTATACCTATACCTACAATCCAATAATGTATTTGATTTATATATCTTAAAAAAACATGTTTAACATTTTCACCTAGAAGTGAGTCTTCCAAGTTCGTACAAGTGTTTATAATTGCCTTCGTAGAGTAATTCCTTGAAAAAATGACTTAGTCTAACATCCCTAACATACATGGTAGTTAGATAACTTATTAAAAATCTTGGACAAGTTTTCTATATATATCTCTCTTTGGTCAACTTTGACATGTTGAAATCAATTATATGTACTTTTCCTTCATAAAACTTTACCTTAAAGTTTACAAAATAACCTTAATCTTTACAGAAAAGTGTGACATGTTTATAAAAGGTGATAAAGGCAAGAGATGAATTTTATAAGCACCTAATAATCTATGCCACCTTTTTAACAAGCTCCTTTACACCATGACATGACTAGACTATCACAAGACTAAAACAAGCCATTACCTTAAACTTTACAAATTAACCTTAATATTTGCTAATAAGACTTTAGGAAGACCATTTGAAGACTATTAAGTCATGTAAAGGACTAATAACAAGGTATGGAAGCATTAAAATCAATTTTAAAACTATAAGGGTTGACATTTTAAGCTTGGTAGTGAAAATTGGTCAATAAATTAGCTATTCACGAGGGTAGCATGCCTACAATGATTATTAGACTAGTAGCCTTATCCTTCCATTGGTAAATGGATGAATTTTCACTTGAAATCAGACCTAATCATACCTTGAACAAGGAAATACAATTGGATTTACCTCTAAACACACATAAAATAAGAACAACATATAAAATAAAGGAAATAAGACACACATGTGCTAGTTAAGAACTTAGGGAATGTAAAACACAACAAAGAAACTAATATATAAAACTAACCTAAACATATCTTCTTCCTCTTAGATCAAATGGGAGGGTTTTTATATCTTTTACTCCATGAGATAGAAAATTCCATGAGACAAGCTACCTCTTAAACCTTGTTCTTGTTAGATTCATCCTCATAGTGATTGTTAATCTTGTTGGCATGCTTTCAATTAAAGTAACAGTATAAAATTAGGCACCCATGAATGTTAAATCATCATGTGTCTCAATATCCTTCTCATTATCCTTCTTGATGTTTGAACCTACCTCAAACATTACCATCTCTTAGCTTATAGGATAAACATCACCCTTAGCATCTAGTGACTCCATGAAATGATGTATCTAATATTTTATGGTCTCTTGGGGATCCCAAAATTATTTATAAATCAAGATAATATCCTCAAAAACATCCTCAATCTATCAAATAAAGGTTATATTCCCTTGAATATCCTCAAATTCATTACAAATATTAAGGTGCCACTGTCATAAGTCTTCACCATTCTCTTGACATCCTTCTTGAAGAGGTATAACCTAAAGTACATCCATAGAATATTCTTATTATATTATATTAGATTGATCATCTTGTACTCCTTATTCAAGATCACATTCTTTCTCATTTATGAAAATCGATTTGCACTTTTATTTTCCAAGTGGAATACCAATGAAAAAAAATTACTCCTACACACTCAAATTATCTTCATCATCTAAAACTATATCTTTATTTTCTCCATTTACCTCTTTTATGATAGGTTCCACTTCAATAAATTAGATAGTGGGAGAGTGATGGATATTTTCATGATTTTGAGACAGAGTATGAGGCATGGTATGTTTCTCATGAATAGGCTTGTGGACTATGCGAGCACTCTTGCAACTTAAAGTCTTAGGAATGTAAGATTCTTAAAAGAATTCTTGAAAAGAGAGTAAATTTAGTTGTGTTATGGGTGCCTCATTTTTATCAATAACCACTTCATTATCCTTTTGGATTCCTTCTTGAGGTTCAATTTATAAATCTAAACTTGATTCAGCATCTATCATTTTCAATTCCAACTCTTCAATTTGCTTATTTATATTCTCTTAGAATAGCTCTTTTTGAGGATGGTCAATGACTTCATGAGGGTAAGGAGCACAAGAATACTAATATGGGATAAAAAAAAGGATCTTAAGGAGGGATGGGAAGGGTTTTCATGGGTTCATATTCTTTATTGATCTCAAATCCCCAATCTAAGCGTGTCTCACTTTGCTTACTCCATGGTTTCACCACGTGATTCCAACTTGGAATATTGAAAGACTTCTTAAGGGATTATTGGGGAAGAGGAGTAGGATTTTATGCTAAAATAGCTTCATTAGCTTCCCTCTAAGTGTAAATTAGGATTTATAATTTTACTTTATCTTGGTTCTCACTAATAAGCTATTTAACAACAACCTCTTCCTTCTTTTGAATATTCTTTTGGATTGATTTCTAAGAAGGGAAAGTTTTAAGGGTATGTGAAGGACTTGAAACACTTTAAAGCTCATTCGAAATGGTATTTTAAAGAATAATGGTTGTGTTTATGTCTCTAAGTGTATCACAAGTGCTCTTAGTGTTTAAATAACACTTCTTGTTTTAGAATTCAAACAATTTAGATCATGAGTTGTAGGTTGTGGTAATCTAGTTACCTATTATGAAATATTGATAGAGCAAGCAAACTATTCCACAATATTTATAAACTTGGTGGTTGGGAGACACCTTGGTCATATTATAATCTTTTCAAAACTGAAGTAATATGTGATAATACTAGTGAATTCTAATCAAATGCTAATCTAAAGATCAATCTAAATGGATATTTACACTAAAATTAAGCTAAAGTGGTCTAGTTAAAAAAATGAGTACAAAGGTAGGGTAAGGTAGATAAGAAAGGTGTTGTTGATATTTATCTAAAATATTATGACAATGTTTAAATTCCAAATAAATAAGCCTTAAACCAGTGCATAATATGAAATAGCATAGGCCCAAATCTTACTACACACTAGGCAAGTATCTAAGGAAGATATGAAGAAATAAAAGTAGGAACTAGTTATTACTTTAAAGATTTAATACTACAAACAAATATCATATGCACATCCTAATGCAGAGAAAATAAAATAAAGTAAACACTAGAAAATTTAACTAATCTAGAATTTGCACAAATTATCAACCTTATATTAAAGATGCACATCCAAAATTCTTAAAAAAACTATTCAAAATTGAGATCTAGAATAGACAATTGAGAGAGAAACCATATAGTAGATTATATAAATAAATTCAAACAATCCTTTTAGAATTCCTTGATTGTATTAATAGCTCACAAATATACAAGTTTTGGTTCTCAAAACTCCCCCTTCTTTTACAAATGATAATGTTCCTTTTATATACTTCAAGGAAGCATGTCAGTCAGTTACACAACTTACAAGTGTAAAAAATGTAAAGCACATCTATACTTTTTACATGGGTTATAAAATGAACTAGAATTTCTAAGATAGACCGACCTTTAGGCAAATATGCTAACAAGCTGCACATTCCTTTACAAAAGAATATTTAATTTTCAAAATTCATAATGTCTCTGCATAATAAAATATTCTTAACTAATTGGTGGACCCTAAGATGATGAATTCCCTTGATCTTAGTAAAGTAACCTCATTTTATTTTGATGTTATTCATTAATAAGTCTCAAATTGACTGCAAGTTCTAGCAAGAGCTCATCCTCTTGATCAGCCAAATCATCCAGGTCCTTGTCATTTCTCTCCAAAGCCTCCTTAATGTTCCTTGCCTTAGAAATCTTCTCTTTATTAGTTAGGATCATGTTCATGAACCTATTATTTTCAGTCCTAGACTTGCCTTGGCTCTTACTCCTCACTTCCTACATGACCAAAGTGGTCGTGTGTTTGAACTCATCATCTATAGTGATGCCCATGGAGTTGAGTTTTGTAGGTTTTACAATCTTGGTCCCTATTATCCTTGATGAGTCTTTCTACAAACTTGGAAAATGTACTCAAATTGTTGATTTTATCTACAATCAACCCCAGGATGGTGTTGAGATGATTAATCTTGATGGTCTTAAAACTAGGGATTTTATCCCCTATCAAGATGTTAATTAAATCCTTCATCTTATCATTGGAACTCTGCCATTGGGTGATTTATCCCTTAGCTACTGCATCCTATTGGTTTAGTGAATTATATTTTACCTTTATTGAATTTAGAGAGTCAAACATGTCATGAAATGATCTCTCAAACATTTCAATCATTGCATTAGGAATTAAAAAAATATATTATTTCTCCAAATTCTCCTTATGCCTCCATAGGTTTAATATTTTTTGTTTCATGCCCTTGATGCTAGTTTTCAGCTAGGCACTTTGAGCCTAGGCAACCTCATGTATATTTTCTTTAGAAATAGGGTGATCACATAGTTTTTGACTCTCCACTTGAGTCAATCTAATGAAGAGTTCTAATTTTTGAAAAGGCAATTACTCCCGTACAATCATGGATCTTTATTTGGAAACTCTCTATAAGCTAGCTATGGTTGGGTCAAATTTGACACCAACTAAAGAGTGTGTAATCTTTGGAAGATTTGGGGTATAAATTTTTGAGACACTTAAAGATCCAAAATCAACAACTTGTCTTTTATTCTCTTTATTTTGTAGCTCCATAATCTATAGTTTGAGCTCCTCATGAACATTGATATTAACAAACTTTGTCATTTCCCATTGATGGTGTAGAGTTGGGATCTTTTGAAAATTTCCATATATGAACCATTCCAGAATGGTTGGTCCATGAATAAGGTTTTCATCACTAAAACAAATAACCTCATTCAAAGGGTGAGTGAGGGTTAGCTTGGGTCTCTTTGTTCTTGTAGGAACCAAGCTAGCTCAGCCTCTCTATTTTATGTGGGAACCACTAGGACTAAGTTTGAAGCTATCCCTTTCCCCTTTTCCTTTTTTACTTATTAATGTTGAGTTTGAGGCTCCACTTCATATAGGTCTTCCTCATCTAATTTGTAATCACTAGATAGTACCTCCAAGGCATCTCCAAATATTTCCCTAGGATCCAATGAAGTCATGTCAATATACTTATTAGGTGATTGTGGCTTCTCAAGTTGGGAAGAAGATGATGCCCATTCATTAGGTATTTATTCATGTTTCTCTTTTATTGACCCTTGTGTAGCTTGTGCCTCTATCTATTCTAGAGGAGGCCTAGAATATGTTCTTGGTAGCAAATCGTACTATAGATGCCCCATCTACCATATTTCACCAACAAGATTCTCATCCCTCTTCAATCTAGCCTCAAGTTTGATGTTGTGCTTATTTACTCTAGTCAATACTTCTAAAAATAAAGATGCTTAGATGTAAATTGTATCATTAACACTGAGTTAATTTTCATATGTCATGTTAATCTATTTGGATTTCAAATATTTCACAACATTTTCTCATGGGTCCCACTATCTCAAATCATCAAGTTGTAAATTGAATGAGTCTTTATTCCTATAAATAGTGTCAACATTGTCCCAATTATACAACATAGTTCTAATAATAGTCAAAGGGAAAGGATGGAGTATCCCTTTCCATTTTCCTTTGCATATACCATCAATACCATGGAATAATTAGTCTACTATCTCTTATTCAACCATCTCGGTCAATACATAGATTGACAGTCTAAGTGGTTGACATAAGGTTCCCTCTATCCTGATTATAATGTAGTTAGGATATAGCCAAATGTCCCCAATAATTTCCACATACTTCTTGATCGAGTGACTAACCCTCATCATGGGTAACCCTATAATAGATTCTACCAAAGTTAGGTATACATAGTCACAAATGAAATGTATGTGGTCCCTATACTTAAATATATGCAATTTTTAATACTAATGGGAGACTATTTTCCTTCCATCAGGTGACCAATTTTTCATGTTAGGGATTTGGGTAGTGGACAATAGGGCATCCAAAAGATAAACCTCATAAATAAGTGATTTATAGTCCTCTTTTTTATGGTAGAGAATTAAATATTTAGGCAAACATTGATCATTTCACCCATAAGAGGAGTAAGTCCCTTTTCAACCATGAAATATAGATAAGGGACCCAAATTTTGTTAACATAAGTGGTGGAGGGGGGCCTAGACAATCTGTAGAACAATACCATAATCATTATAATCCCTACCCTAAATTGGGTGATTAGGATCTTTCTAGTGGGGTCAAAAACTACATGGGTTCCTAAATATAACCATGAGGAAAGGATGGTTTTTAGATCATTTTTACTAGACCATGATTTGATTGTGGGCAAATCCACTTGGTTTTTGGCAAGTTTATAGTAATTTTCAAATGTTATGGGGGAAATATGAGCAACTTTATTAAAACTACTTTCATGAACTATCATATCTTGATCAATTTTACAATTTTTAAACATAGAGGCAATAACATCAATACAATGAAGTACCTATGGTTTCACTACTACATGGTGGAGACTAGTCATTTTATTGGAGATCGTGTCATAGTATCTCTTGTATACTATGGCATTATTTTAATCTTCTTTAGTTATTATTTGTAACTTTTCAATAGTCTAGAAAAGATTAGACCAGTTATTATCACCAGTGTTTAGTGTTACAACATCAAATTTAGTGTCTTTAAAGACCCTTCCTTTTATGTTCAAAGTCAAATACAAATTTATATCCTCCCTATATTGTTGTTTTCATGCTACCATGATTGTGAGCTTTATAAATTGCTCACTAGTGGTCTATAAATTGATTCTGGATCAATCTTTAATTGTCCAACTAATAATTTATCTCTCTTTGGTTCAACTTTGATCAAATTGGGATTAAATTAAGGCTTCTAAGATGTTAGGGATTTTTGTAGGTATTTTCAAGCTTTAATGGTGGCAGTTATTTTCACGTAGGTGAATTTGATGCTTTAGATTTGATTTAAAGTTTTGCCTTTATACCTTTGCTTTTTTTGAGCCCACAAAATCTTTAGTTTTATCCTTTTATACTTAGGTGGTGTCTATGTGGCAACCTTGTGGCATCCAATTGGATTTTTGTGGCATTTTGTTCATAAATGCTTTAAAAATTGGCAGTTGCCTTTTAAAATTTATCTTTCATTTTGCATCATTAGATCAATATTTATAGATCAATGTGGATCATTGATCTTAATATTTTTAGTTACATTTCACTGTCTATCCTTAATCAAGCCCTACAGTTGCACCACATGGCAATACTACAGGCCTTCTAAGCTTTGCATCTCTACCAATCTCATAGTGAACATGTCTATGCCACATGGTGGCTCTCCACTTGCTCAGAGATTCCATTAAATATTCCATAATGGTCTCACTCTATTGGATCATCTTGCCCCAATTAGACATGAGTCATCATGTAATATCCCCTGTCCAATAGGGAATATAGAAAAACAAAAGCTCTGATACCACTGTAATATCCCCAACCAATAGGGACTATAAAAAGTCAAACAGCTCTGATACCACTGTAATATCCCCAACCAATAGGGACTATAGCAAGGACAAAAGCTCTGAACAAAGATATGATTTTTACAAAATATCTTCAAATAAATAAATCTACCACAATATAATCTCTCAAATGGAAAATCACTAATCTTATTTATTCGTCTAGATGATTACAATAGATGTCCTCTCTCATGCATATAAAAGAATATTAAAATATTGTCTTAAAAACCTGATTACTCTATCAAACTAGAAATAAACTTGCAATTTGGACTGCTCAGGTTCGCTATGTTGACACACAGTCACTGACGTCGATTATAAGTCCATCATCAGTCGATAAACTACAATCATCGATCTCTATTGGTCAGCTTCTCTGTCGACGTTAGTCTGTAGACGGTTGATGTCAATCTCTGTGATCCCTGTGGTGTTGTCAACTTGTGGTAGAATAGTACTGATTTGCACGGATCTATATAGATTTCGTACAGGAGCAAATAAAATCTAGTGTGGCCTGAATGCTGAATACCTGATCTGAAGAAATATGGCTAATACAAAAGATCTATATTTGGGTAATATGAATCAAAGCCCTAATGAAATAAATACCTGAAATACTGTGATAACTTCTGTGTGAAGTTATCTCTCAACCCTATAAACCTCTATGATAACTTCTGTATGAATCTATCTCTCAATTTGGCAATAAATCGACTGATCTTTCACAACCTCTGAATCACACACACTGAAGAGTGAACGTTCTCCAATGCAAATGGAATCCTGGAACCCTTGGCTCAGTTTTCACAAAAGAATTCTTCAAAATCAATAGTCAATAATCAATGGATAATTTTTCTAATTCTCTCCCATGAGAAACCCTTATACCCTCAAAAAAGATATGCTTGCCCTAATTAGGGTTTATTAAATTAGAATTAGGGTTGCACAATTAAAATATGCTAAATAATTAATATTTAATTAAATCAATCAAATATTAATATCTCCCTCAATACATGTTCGATCGAGCCCAAATAAAAGCCAACTGGAAAAATTCTACTAAACAAAGCCAAGCCAATCTCCATCAAGACCCTCTAACCATCTTATTAGCCTATGAGGGTCACATAATAGGCTAACCATCAACTCTGAACATGTCAACTAAAAAGGGGACATGACAATCTGCCCCTCCTAAAATTGCTTGCCCTCAAGCAATCATTGAATGACAAACCAATCAATCCACCTGGATCCCAGATGTAGTCATGATCTCTGCCACTGTCAATCAATACAAACTCCATGCCATGTCCATCACAACTCTCATCTAATGGCATCACATCATCTCTAGTACTAAGATAAGAATCCCAACATCCCATCCATAAATGAAAGTCAACTGGGAACTCAAGTAAACTCCTTACCTAAATAATATCTGAATCTGGAATGTGAATGCTAGACATACTCATATCATCATCAACCTGTGACTAGACTGTAACAAAAAGCTGAGTCCTTATCACATGTGTTATCTCTTGAACTGAACTCACCTCAAGACAAAGCTCATCCACTTGTCTCTCTTGTGTTGGTGCCAATGTGCACTCAGTAGTGCACTCTATCATGTCATGTCGTATGAGCCTCTCCATCTGATGAAAAAACATATATTTGAAGATGGTGCCCCATATTGCCTTAAGAATATGTGTCTTCCCATCAACATCAAATTGAACCTCCATGTCCTTGAGATGAAGAGTAACTTCCTCAAATGAATGAAGCCACTTTATACCCAAGACTAGGTCTATATCCCCCATGTTCACCACATAATAATCAGCCTTGAACTCATAGTTGTTCAAGCACAATGGGAGGTCTCTAATCATACGCTCACACCTAAGAGTGTGACCATTGGCTACCTTAACTCTAATGCCTTCAAAATATTTAGTAGTGAGTCCACGCTTCTCCACAAATCTAGCATCTATGAAATTATGTGTGGCTCTTATATCAAGAAGGGTGATGACCTTCTACCCTACCAAAACTCCATAGAGTCTGAATGACTCATCTGACTAAATGCTGGATAGGCAAGCCTCCTATATGTGAAGCTCTAACTCTGCCTCTACCTTAGGCTCTGAAGCCTCTGCCTCTGCCCCCTCAGAACTATTCTATTGTTCAAAATCCTCTGAATCAGAATCCTCATAATATGCCCACATCACTCGATTGACCTTGCCCTTAGGCCTCAAAGGACAATCGTGATTGGCATCATATGGATCTTTGCAGTATAAGCAAAGCTTTTTCCTGTGTAGATCGTTAAGATCCTCTCGATCCAAAGGTGGTGCTGTTGGGTTGGCCTTTGAATCATTCTTAACAAACGTAGGCCGTGTAGGCCTATCAGCTATCTTGGAATGGGTCAGCTGTGGTCTCTGATTAACATTAGCACTCCTATTATCTCCTTGCTCCCCATTCTATCGAATAGGTGTGTTCATCCTCTCTACCATAGTAGTGAGTGCCTGTATTTCTTGATTCATCTTTTGCTAGGTTGTCATCATAACACGGTAGAATTCTATGGTGCCCTGATCATTATCATACCTATCGCCCCTGGGTGGGCTACCCTCACACCTGTCACTCATGATAATCGGTCATTGATCTAACACCTGGGTACCTTCAATTAAGGCTCTACTGTGTGTGTTATACCTATGTGGTCCCAACTCTTGTGGCTGCATAAGATCTATAAACCCTCAGGATGGCAGGAATTAAGCTCTGATCTACCCAACAAGATGGCAGGAATTTGGCTTTGATACCACTGTAATATCCCCTATATAATAGGGAATATAGAAAAAACAAAAAATCTGATACCATTGTAATATCCCCAACCAATAGGGACTATAAAAAGTCAAACAGCTCTGATACCACTGTAATATCCCCAACCAATAGGGACTATAGCAAGAATAAAAGCTCTGAACAAAGATATGATTTTTGCAAAATATCTTCAAATAAATAAATCTACCACAATATAATCTCTCAATGGCAAATCACTAATATTATTTATTCATCCAGATGATTACAATAGATGTCCTCTCTCATGCATATAAAAGAATATTAAAATACTATCTTAAAAACCTAATTACTCTAGCAAACTGGAAATAAACTTGCAATTTAGACTCCTCAGGTTCACTGTGTCGACACACAGTCATTGACGTCAGTTATAAGGCCATCATCGATCGATAAAATGTCATCATTTGTCTCTATCAGTTGGCTTCTCTACCGATGTCAGTCTGTAGATAGTTGATGTTGGTCTCTATGATCCCTGTGGTGTTGTCAATTTGCGGTAGAATAGTACTGATTTACACAGATCTGTATGGATTATGTATAGGAGCAAATAGAATCTAGTGTGGCCTGAATGCTGAATACCTAATCTAAAGAAATATGGCTAATATAAAAGATCTATATCTGGGTAATCTGAATCAAAGCCCTAATGAAATAAATACTTGAAATACTGTGATAAATTTTGTGTGAAGTTATCTCTCAACCCTGTAAACCTCTGTGATAACTTCTGTATGAAGTTATCTCTCAATTTGGCAATAAATCAGTTGATCTTTCACAACCACTGAATTGCACACACTGAAGAGTGAATGTTCTCCAATGCAAATGGAATCCTAAAACCCTTGGCTCAGTTTTCATAGAAGAATTCTTCAAAATCAATAGTCAATAATCAATGGATAATTTTTCCAATTCTCTCCCATGAAAAACCCTTATACCCTCCAAAAAGATATGCTTGCCCTAATTAGGGTTTCTTAAATTAGAATTAGGGTTGCACAATTAAAATATGCTAAATAATTAATATTTAATTAAATCAATCAAATATTAATATCTCCCTTAATACATGTCTGATAGAGCCCAAACGAAAGCCAACTGGAAAAATTTTGCTAAACGAAGCCAAGCCAATCTCCATCAAGACCCTCTAACCATCCTATTAGCCTATGAGGGTTACATAATAGGCTAACCATCAACTCTAAATATGTCAACTAAAAAGGGGACATGATATATAGATCAATTTGGATCATTGATCTTAATCTTTTCAGTTACATTTAACTATCTATCCTTAATCAGGCCCTACAGTTGCACCACATGGCAATACTACAGGCCTTCTGAGCTTTGCATCTCTACCAATCTCATAGTGAACATGTTTATGCCACATGGTGGCTCTACGCTTGCTCAGATGTTCCATTAAATATTCCACAATGGTCTCACTCTATTGGATCATCTTGCCCCAATTAGACATGAGTCATCAATATCGAAAAGGTGTATGAGCTATAAGTTAGCATGGGACCATCAAAATAAATTAGGTTAAATACTTTGTCTAAGGTTTTATTTTATGTTAATAAACACAAAATAATATTGAGGCTAAAGTATTTAGGTTAATTTTATATTAAAATTGAAGGGACCCCATCAAATGATATAAGATATAACCATAAGTCTTTAACCTAAAGTCTTATTATATTAATGAATATAATCATAACCTTAGGATAGAGACTTAGGTTAGGTCTATATCTGCAAACATTTAGACCATGATAAATGAAATGAGTCCAAAAAAGGGGGGTTTTAAGACATAAAGGGACCAATCCTAGGGTTATAATGCTAAGGTTTGTTCATGTTGAAAAACATGACTAAACCTTATTATAATAATTTAGGCTAAGTCCGTGGCATCCATAATTGATCTTATGAAAATATAAACCTAGTTAGAAAGGTCCTTAAGTCAAAGCATGGCCTTTAATCAATCTAATATGTAATATTGACTTTAACATTAAACTACATGATTATTTTCCAAATGAGACCTCATTTATCCTACAAAGGCAAACAAATGTTCATTTATCTAAGTGGGATTGGTTCATCAGATTCAATTTTTAAGGTCTTATGGATGTCAATGATGGCCTTGTGGGCATCAATGACATTTGTGTAAATTTCAAAATTAATATCTATCAATATATCATTAGGGCTTAGATTTGACAGCCTCATAGACATCAATGAAATATTCATAGATGCCATTTGACAGGTGTGATAACATCAATTTTAAGGCCACATAGTTAACCTTAGGGACTAAAATTTGAAAGCCTCATGGACATAAATTATGGATTTATGGATGTCAATTAATATTTGTAAAAAAATTACTTTTTAAGTTCCATGAGCAGTAGGTCCTATGGAAATTTTGACTCATTATGCATCATTCGATCAGCTTCATCTGAGCAAGTGTGAAACATTGATCATGATCAAAGTAGTTGGTTGTGATTGGTTCCTATAGTTAAAGTTTTGGACTCATTGGGTCCATCTCGCACCATTCAATAATTTTCACTTGAATGCACATGGGTAGTAGATCCTATATAGAAGCTTGTGGCTTAAGTTAGGGCTCAGGATAAATAAGATTGAGGATAAAGTCTTAGGACTAAGGTCTCATTCATGTTAATAAAATTGAATGGGGCCTTTGGACTAAGACATTAGTCTAAGTTTGTGCAAATAAAGTCATACCAAGCTAGGAACTTAATAAAAGGGACCCTATAGTATTAAACTTAGACCATGCACAAATAAAAGGGGATAAAGGAGGAATCATATAAGGGGACCAAGCATATAGTTTTTTAGGCTAACATTTCATTGTGTTAAGAAACATAATGAAGACTTAGTATAAAAATTTAACCTAAAGTTCTTAGCATTTTTAAAATTATTCCCACCAATGTTTCTCTTGTCAATTTTGAATTTAAATCAAAAGGTCTAATCTAGGGTTTCTAAATGAGGGTTTTAGTAATCTTGAACATGGATTTAACCTAACTTTGAATAGAACAAAAGCTAGTAAAATGTCAAATTTAGGTAAAATCATTAAAATTATGAAACTGAGGTATGATCCCATTAAGGAGAGCACCATTAAACATATGATCTGAAACATAAATATCAACTATTACCAACATTAAACAAATCTAAGGTAGAAACATGAACAAAGAAGACCAACTAGACCAAGGGGTGGATTAATGTGCAAACATGCCAAAGACCTTCAGATCAAGCGAACTTCTAATTTTATAACACAAATTTACAAAATTGAACACATGGGTCCCCAGTTTTTAGAAATAAGGGGTATGTTAACCTCAACAAATAACAAATTTTAGGGGAAATATAGCAATATATTAGAATTCAGAGACTTTGGTTCAAACAAATAACTAGATTACTTATTCTACTTGATGAGTGCCATTATCAAGATCAGTTCATGGTTAAAAAAAACATTGCATTTGTATAATTAGGATCAAACATCAAAACCTTATCATGTTGTGTGTGTGCTTTGATTCCACTTACTATTTTCCATGGGATTTAGGGAACAACTTCTAGGTTTCATGTCTTTAACCATTAACATTGACTTGTATCATGTTTGGATATTCATTAAGAACTATGGTTTAGCTCAATGAAGGCTTAGGCATTGCTCTACTACCACCCAAGCATTTATAGCCTTGATAAAGATACTTTTTGCTCCATTTAAGGTCTTGTTCCACTACTATTCAGGTGTCCATAGCCCTGGTGGAGATTGCTAGAATCACCTTTGCTTGGAATATTTTTGATTTTGCAACAATTTCTTATTTTTTGTATTTTTTAAACCTTTTAGGATTTCTAGTAAAGGTTGGGAACCAAATTAGCTAGGTTTAGGGATTTGTTTAAATGTTTGATCTTTAGACAATCACCTATGGTTGTAACCTTTGTCCTAGGTAAGGATATTTTTTAAGTGTAAACATGATCGTGCCTTAATAATTCAATATTTCATCCCACATATGCAATTCTTCTTGAAACCAAGTTTAGATCACAAAAATGTTTAATTTTTAATAGAACAGTTGACCTATCTACCAGTATTTACTAGTTTCTTTAAATTATAACACAATCTCATATTTTAGGCCCATGGCCAACATTTGATTAAGATTCATACCTACATTTTTAAACTTATAAAGTTTTGGAGCAAATAGATAAACTTTTAGCTAAGGGTTGTCTAAAAGGACTCATTAAAAGTAAGGAACCAAGCAACAAAGCAAACACATAGAATAGAAATCAAAGCAAGCAAGAAAGTAAAGAAAATCAAACAATTTTTTATATATATATATATATATATATATATATATATATATATATATATATATATGTATAAATAAGGGGTAAGAAGGAAATAGTATAAAGAAACTAAATTATCCTACCTACTCTAGTTATAACTATTCTTATAGTTTACTCCATGAAGACCCCAAGGGGAGTAATGGAAAACTAATGCTTGAAATACTACCCATTGGTGGGTAGTGTGAATTCTAATCCTTATATATATTTCATTTTTAAGGTAATATTTTCAAGTGTCTCAATAATCTGATAGGGGCCAATCCATAGAGGTGTGAATTTTCTATGTTTATCCTTTTGTTTAGATGATTTGTCCCAAATAAGAACTAAGTCTCCTTCCTTGAACACCTTTAATTTTGATCTCTTATCAAACCACCTATTCACTATCATTTGGTGTCTACTAAATTTATCAAAAGCTTCTTCTCATGCATCCTCCATTTGAACATTGTCTAGTAGTCTTGAACTTGCAAGCTCTTGATCTTCCTCCATATATTCCTACATGAACTTGTATGTAGGTAACTTGAGGGTGATAGGGAATATGGGCTCTTAGACATACACAATTAGGAATGGTGATGCCTTTAGGTCCTGCTTGATTCTTATCATGTCTACTCATAGGCCATATTTGAAAAGCTTGTGCCATGTTCTAGGTTTGTCTACAATATACTTCTTGATTTATTTCATCAAGTTCTTGTTGGTTGATTTAGATACTCCATTACCTTGAGGGTAATGGTTGGATGAGAACTTGAGAATGATAATTTTATCATATGCCCATTCTATCATTTCAATAGATGTGAAAGTAGATCCATTTTCACATACTATATAAATTAGAGTTCCAACTCAAGTGCATATGCTTTCTTCTAAAAACGTGATCACTTTTTCAATTTTTCATTACTTAGTAACCATTGCCTTAGTCTACCTAGTGCAATAATCAGTAGCTATCAGAACATACTTCTGACCTTATGATGGAATCATCCATGTATATAATGATGCATTTACCTACCAAGCCTTGAAAAGCATGATCTATTTATCTTTGTAATGTTGTTCCTACATTGATCAGTATGAATGGAATCCTCTTGTATGCAAATGTGCCCCACTTGGTAGTAAAATCAATCTTCATCATGTCTTCCTAATTCACCAATACCTATTTATATCCTAAAAATAAATCAATAAATGACACTATAAAAGAACCAAAAATTCTTTGTTTAACTTGATCTAGAGAAGGTAAAGGATAGTTTTATTTTTTAGTTGACTTATTTAGATTCCTAAAATCAATGCATAGTCTTATTTTACCATTCTTTTTCCTAACTAGTACCAAATTGGCAGCTCAGGTAGAATGCCTAATGGGATTTATAATCTTAGCATCTAATAACATTTTGACTTCTTGGAAAATCATAGGCTCTAAAATAGGGTTGATGGGCCTTTGATTTTGTCTAAAAGGTTTGTAGTCTTTCTTCAAGGGTATGGTATGAGTGATGACTTTTGGATAAAAAATCTTCATATCATCATAGGACCATGCTATTATGTCTTTTTAATTTACCAATAGGTCTTTAGTTTTTCTCTCTTCAATGCTCATACATGATATTCCAATATTCATTATTTGAGGTTGATCTTGAGGTCCAAGATCAACTACCTTGTAATCCTACCCACCTGCTTTTGGAATCCTAGTGTTCTTAGCTAGCTCATCCTGGTCAAATAATCTCTCCAAAGTAATCATTCCTTTTGGAGTTTTTTTATCATTCAACTGAATGAATTTACCATCAAATGTTCCATGTTCTTAAAGGTTATTCTCATTGGATTCATTTATGACATGTGCCTCAAATAATCTTGAGTTCATCATGAAATCTATGATTTTTTGGTCATCATTAAAAAATTGCATATGGTTTACATTATCAAGGATAGAAGGCATCGAACCAGTTCAATGTTAAAGTTCTAAGAGTGAGGGTTTGGCATGAGATTAGTTGTAGCTAAGGCAATCTCATTAGTAACTTTATTTTCCTCCCTAAGGATGGAAAAAATGTTAAAAACATCAAAAGACTCAAGAAAATTCTAGACTCTAAATTTATATCTTTTAAGGTATGACAGTTTGCACTGGTATTTACTCCTTCCCTAATTGACTACTAGTTCTGAATCACCATGAACCAATATTTCTTTGACTTTGTACTTAATGGTAAATTGTAAACCTAAGATCAATGCTTCGTATTCTTTAAGGTTATTGGCATATGGGAACTAAATTTTATAAGAAGCATGATATTCATTTCCAATAGGATTGGTTAGGATAACTCCAAATCCAAACCCAGACTTACACCTAGCCCCATCAAAATGTAGCTTATATAATCTAGGATCAGTATGAAAAGGTTTAGAATCACTTACCTTAGCATTTTCAAGAGTGAAAACTCCCAAATCAGAGTCAACTATGTTCACCTTTTCATTCACAACATTGTATTCTATGATCATGTGTTTCATCCTTGGTTCTCTTTACACTCTAATTTTATTTGGTACTCCCTTCCATGGAAGTCATAAGTCTGAATAATCAGTGGACATGTATCCATTCAGGGCCCTTATCCATTCCCTACTCAATAAGATTCTATAAACATCTAGGATGTTAATAACTTAGATATCAATAAATTGATGGAATCTAGGCTCAGAGGCCAGATGCATATGAACATTTAATAATTCCCCAATTACTTTGACCCTAAATTTATATAATTTAGTAACAAATTCATTAGATTTAATAAGTGTCAAACCAAGTTATTTTCAAATACATACTAGCATAATGTTGGTGGATACACCACAATCTAATAAATAGTTATGTAAATTCCTACCAAACATACTAACAATGAGAAGGAAGGGTGGAGATTCTATCTTATCTTTATACATAGCAACATTAGCATTGTCCATCTTGGGTGGTTTGCCAGGTTTTTTATAAAGACTCCAATAATGGGTCCCTTTGTTTAGTGATCTATGTCAACTCATGCAATGCGATGTTATGCTTTATTTTCTTCATATCTTCCACAATGTTATATCCAATCTTATTAATAGAATTAGAAGCATAAGTACTATGTTTAAAATTACTCCCTTTTGGAGGCTTTGGATTATTATCTAAATTAGTATCTGGAGGAGTGCCAAAGTTGTTTGGAGGATTGGAGGTAGTCAAATGATTCCTCTACTCTCTATTCCTCAAAGGATACATCTTCTTCAAGAATTGTTAGAAAGTATGGACTTCTTTAGGGATATCATCAGGTTTATTGTTTTCTTGGAAAAAGAAGTAAAATGTTTCCACCATGAAGGCTTGATCAGTAGATTTGGATCTTGATGTACCTGTACCATTATATTTGTTAGGAACTACTTTAAAAGTGTCTTATTCTTCTTGAAAAGTTTCAAAATATTTATAAAATTTAATGCAATTAATTTTACCATGATTTGAAGTGAAATGTACTCTATAATAATTAGGTAAAGCAATGACAATAAGATTAATGTCAATTGTTTTCTTATCAATAAATGATTCATTGGTCTTATTGTTATATAAACTATCATTCTAGAATCTATTATTGGGCCTATTAAATATTTGAAATGAGAAGTTCCTACCTGAGATTTTTTCCTATATGGCTAACTTACTTTTGAAACTAGAGGAAATCAATGCTTAGATTTTATACCATTTTTTATATAAAATCATTTTCACTCTTATGATATTTTGAATTATGGACCAGATTTTTATTAGTAACATTGGTTGGTACTTAGGCTTTTTGGTTATTTTGATTAAATCCAGTTGTAATATGGTTTACAAATCCTAAGTTTTGATTGGGAGAAACATGGCTCAAGGGCAATTAGTTCAAAGTTGGGCTCTGATTTAGATTTGTCACATTCTGATTATTATTATGCAAGATATTCAAGGTAAGCATATATGGATTGACATTTGGAACAAAGTAAACCATTTTTCTTACATTTGATCATTAATGATCACTACTTCAAAGTAGACTCAGGCTAAGGTGGTTATGACTATAAGAGATCTTTTTAGGAATATAGAAGTCATAGCATCTATTACATTCTTATATATTTTTAAAATCAAAACATCATCAAGTTTTTATGGGCCTATGGTTCAGCTATTCATATTCTAAAACCTAGTATTAAATATTCTTATGGACTCACTTGCATCTCTTCTGATGGTGGTGAATTTTTGGTACAAGACACAAGGACTAATGATCTTGTCAAATTGGTCAATAAATACATTGTTAAAACCATCTCAACTAGTAATGTAATTGTTAGGTAAATAAAGAAACCATTCATATGCAACATCTTTGAAAGTGAAAGGAAATAGTCTACATGCTACATCTTCATGAGTGACATTTAACAATCTTAATGCATCTTTGAATGATTTAATGTGTTCTTTTATAATTACAATACTATTAGGGCTAAACATTGTAAAATATTTCTCAAGATTTTAAGGGAAATCATGTACTACACCTAGGATATTTATGTAAGAATTACCTAACCATGTTATACTTTGATGAAGGTCAAATGCAAGAGTACCTTGAAATTATGAAGCTGGAAAAGATTTTGAACGTTTACACTTACCTTTAGAATGTCTAGCTCTCCTATGGACCTCTAATTCAAGTAAAGGTTCTTTTGTCTCTAAATATGACCTTGTTTTGATCCTAGCCAATTCAATCTTGGGAAATTTGTATCATGTTTGAAATACAATGTGTCAATTCAAATGTTACAAAGAACATAGATTAGACTTGTACATTAAGCAAATTTTGTAAAGATTCATATAAATAACAACAAAGGACTATGATATTTAAATAAATTATCTTAAAGAAGTGTCTAATTACATAAGTATGAATAATATTTACAATTTTAATATTAAATAAACTCAAATTTGTAAAGGATCTATGAATCTTTGATCAAAATAGCTATTACTAACCTCAAACCTATTGAATCGGTAAGTTAAATTCATCTTTACCATAATTAAATGTATATTCTCAAATAAAATTGATATTTGTCTAAAATAAGCACAAGGATGGGTTTAGGACCATGAATACCACCAATATTTACATAGTTATGCTAAAATAAACATAATTATGCAAAGAATATGGAAATCTTAGATTAAAAAAATGCGAAAACTAGCAAAGATCCTACAGATTCACAAGGATGTGTTGGCCTTCCTAGCACCAGTGTAATTCCACCTATTAATGCCTTTAAGTGTATCATAGGTGCTCTTGGTGTTTAAATAAAACTTCTCATTTTAGAATTCCAAGAATTCAAAGCATGAGTTGCAAGCTTTGGTAATCTAGTTACCTGTGATGAAATAGCAACAGAGGAAGCAAACTATTCCATAATATTTATAAACTTGGTGGTCAAGATCCACCTTGGTCATATAATAATATTTTCAAAAGTGAAGTAATCTACGCTAATACTAGTTAATTCTAATCAAATTTTAATATAAGGATTAATCTAAATGGATATTTTACATTGAAATTAAGCTAAAGTTGTCTGCTTAAAAAAAAGATGTAAAAAGGTAGGGTAAGGTAGAGAATAATGGTGTTGTTTATCTTTATCTCAAAAATTATGACAAGTTTTAAATTCCATCTAAATAAGCCTTTAACAAGTGGATAACATGGAATAGCATAGGCCCAAATCTTATTACACACTAGGCATGTATATAAGTAAGATATAAAGAAATACAAGTAGGAACTAGTTATTACTTTAAAGATTTACTACTGCAATCAAATATAATATGTACATCCTAATGTAGAGATATTAAAATAAATTAAACCCTAAAATATTCAACTAATCTAGCATTTACACAAATTAGAAACACTATATTAAAGAAGCATGTCCAAAATTCTTAAAAAACCATTTAAATTTGAGATCTAGAATAGACAAATGAGAGAGAAACCATATAAAAAATGATACAAATAAATTCAGACAATCCTTTTAGAATTTCTTGATTATATTAATAGCTCACAAGTATACAAGTTTTGGTTCTCAAAACTCCTTTTTAATCAAATGATAATGGTCCTTTTTTAGACTTCTAGGAAGCATGCCATTCAGTTATACAACTTATAAGTGTACAAATGTAAA
>JARHVA010004746.1:0-30000 GCA_037957365.1 Torreya grandis
TTTTTCTAAAGTTTTTATGTGAAAAGATTCAAAATTTGTATTGAAGGGGAGGTTTTAGAGTAGTGTCAAATAGTTTTAAAAGAGTATCATCATTCATGTTATGGTCCATTTTATGAGCAAGATACTTCTATCATTTGATGAAAGTATGAAAAGATTCATTAAAAAATTGCTTGGCATTGATGAAATAGCTAAGGTAATTTTCAATAAGGTCATCATGTTGGAATTCCTTCACTAGAGCATTGATTAAATCCTCTAGTTATGAGTTTAAATATCTAGGAAGTTGGTTGTACCACTCAAGTGCATCACCAACAAAGGTTTTGGCTAAGAGCTTGGTGGTAGTAAAGGTGTTAGTTTGGACCCATTCATTATAAATATTAACAAAAGACTTAAGAAATATAGTAGGGTATTTAGTTTCATTATATGTGATAGTTGGATAAATGTTTCCAATAGCTATGGATGTAATGAATGGGGCTAAAGGCTCATTTTGAAGATGTTGAAGCATTTTGTTATTCATTAGAGGTTGAGGGATGATATTACCATTGGCATATCTAAGAGGATGAGGGAAAACATTTTGATTTTGTTGAGATATGATGAATTGAGGTAGTTGAATAATCATGTTGCATAAATTTTGTTGCATGTTCATCATTTGAGATTGGTTGGTTGTTTTTATAATGTTCATTTGTTGAATAACTTAGGCAAGAAGTTAAGTTATATCAATAGGTGGATTTAAAGGTGGGCTATTAGTGTTGATAGGAAGAGGATTGTTAGTTTTGGTGGGAGGAATATTATTTGTAGGCGGAGGATTCCAAATATTAGTGTTAATTGTCTTAAGTGTGGTAGAAGAAGAATGAAGCTTAGTCAAGCCACCACTCTTGTGAGGAGTGTAAATAGTATTATCATCAATGTTTTTGAATATTTTGTAACCATCTAGATTATAAATTTGATTGGTATGATTTGATGAATGATTTCCAATATTATTATTGGGAAGAGGATTATGATGAAGGATCTCAACAACATTACATTGTGTAGTGAGTGGTTTAGGCTTAGGAGAAGGGGAAGGAATAAATTGGATAGTTTGATCAGAGGTAATGAAATAATTGAGTTTACTATCCAAGTATTTAATAATGAAATGTTATTGAATAAGGGAAGGATTCAAAGATGTCATCATGATGAAACAATACTAGATAACCACACAAGAACAAAAAGTGATAGAAAATAGTACAGGTTCGACTAGGTCGACCTAGCACAAAAATAGGGACTGCAAAACTATACAGAGTCAACCAGGTCAATCTATTATAGTGTACAAAG
This sequence comes from Torreya grandis, assembly GCA_037957365.1. NCBI lineage: Eukaryota > Viridiplantae > Streptophyta > Pinopsida > Cupressales > Taxaceae > Torreya > Torreya grandis. The sequence goes on from JARHVA010004746.1 coordinate 1,309, forward strand.
ACTAGAAGAAAAGGTTAAATAAGATAAAAAATAGTACAGGGTCAACCAGGTTGACCTAGTATAGTGGACAGAGGTTGAAAAAGATACTAGGTCAATAGGGAAGACCTAGTGTAGCAGACAAGTTCCTTATTTGCCTATAACTTTAGTTATACTCATCTGTTTTACAAACCATAAAATAAGTTGGATTCATGATGATTTAGGGAATATGATAAATTTGACATCAATTTTTGAATTGAAATGAGACAATTTGAAAGTAATGAAATAAAGTAAGTACAGAAAGGAAACAAATAGTCAATTAAATTGACATTGGCTAATCCAATTGATGCACACAAAGTAAAATCTTGCACTAATGTTTGATAATGCAAGATTTTTCACACAAAATTGATCAAAAATAAATAAATCAACTTGAAAATTTAATAACTATCTACTTGGTCAACCTAGAATGTTGATTAGATTATTAATAATGATTTTAAGTGTGAAAGCAACTTGGTTGTAAGCAAGGTACTAGATAGCAATATAAGGATGGTTTCAAGTAGTTTGTGATGAAAGGGACTATAGTGGTAATGATATAGGCTTGGTATTAGGTATTACCACCTCACTTCACACACCGAAACAATAAGAGTAATGGGTATTTAGCTAAAATATACCATTAACCATGCTTTATACTTGACCAGAGCATCAAGTTGACTTCCCACTTGGTGATGAAATCCAAGTAGGTAGACCTAGATAGTCAAATTTTTAAATACTTGTTGATTTTTATGTGGTTTTGCCATGTGTGTGAAAGAATATAAATAGTGAAACTAAGTGATTAATTGAAAATCCCCTAATTAGACTATGTGAACTATTCTAAGTATGCAAATAACTTAAAAGAAAGATATGTTTAACATATATGGTCATTCCAACTTTGAAACAAGGTATAGTTGATAAAATATATGGACAATCATAAAAAATAGGGTCAATAGGTTTGAAAATGTACTATGGAAGCAAAGTCTAAAAGTGAACTAGGTCGATCAAGTCGACCTATTTATTTCAGAAAACATAGAACTAGGTCCACAAGGTTGACCTAGTTGACTATGTGGAGGTAGTTTTAAAGACTGCAAAATTTAAAGGAAAGTATAGAAAAATGAAAGATATAGATAAATGGAAACTAACCTAAATAGTTTAGATATGAAAAGGAGAAGATTTTTGATCTAAGACTTTAGATAAAACTAGTAAAAACTTGTAAATTGGGTCGAGCTGGTTAATCAAGCTATACAAGAACCTGCTAAAAAGTGCTAAAAATGCACTAGGTCAACTTGGTCAACCTAGTAGGATAAACAAGAAGTTTTAAAACCTAAAAAACTTATATTAGGTTAAACTAGTAAATATAATTATCTGAAAAGAATTTTACAAGTTCTGGAAACCTATACTAGGTTAAGCTGATCGAGCCAGTTACCTATTCCTACAAACCTACGTATAGAGGTAAATATCTGGGTCGATAGGGTCAACCCAACATAATAAAGATATGATAAAAATACTGATGAATAGAAATAAAATAAGTGAAATAAATCTTCTAAGGGTTTGATTCACACCAATTTCACTAGAATGTATGCAATCAAAAATGCATCATGTCCATAAAGCAATCCTAGATCAGATGGGATATAACAGACCTACACTTCTGATTGGGGGCATACAATTTTAAAGTGAGAGCATGACCAATGTGAGGATCTATTAGACCCAATTAGGGGATCACTTATCACAACACACCATATGAGGTAGGCTTCCAAAGCCTACAGTCTAATATAATTGCACAACCTTAAAAGAGTCCTATGATTTAATATTTCACTAATATAATAAAAAAATGAAATCTAATCTAGTGCACACCAAAGCTTGTGGCACAAAGTGGGAGTTAAAAATTGTATCCCCATAAAAATTTGAGCAAAATAGATTTAAATACAAAACTACACAAAATCTACCTGAATCTCTACAAAAACCCTAATATGAGAGAATTTAGAAGAGCAATCAAAATTTTAGAATAGTCTTACCATCATTTCACTCCTCATTTGACTTATCTCCAGGATGTTCTAATGGACTATCAACTATAACTTTCCTTGTATTTTTGGATTACTTACTCAAATGGCCCAAAGATGGATAGCTCAATGGATGGTGATAATGGATGCAAGGTGGCTATGAGGACTAGTATTATGAAGGCTATGAAAGACAACATGATCTTGAGTTTCTTTTGTATGTTGTTGTTACTCTTGGGGGCATGCCTCTATTTTTAAAGAGGTCTTTTTAAGGGGATATAAGGGATTTGAGAGGGAGATTTTCCCTTTCAAATTTTAAATTTTGAAGAGGAGAAGGTTCTAGAGGTGGGAAGCTTATAGACCTTATTTTTGGGGGGAAATATAAAAATAATTATGAAATTAATAATTTAGGTGGAAAGTGGGGTTGTGGGGTAGGTTAAATTTTTTGAAGAATTAAAAATTAAAGATTATGTGGAAAGTGGGATTGTTGGGTAGATTAAGATTTTGGAAGGAAAGTGGGGTATTTCATGGGATTAATTAAATAGAAAGATAATGTTAATATGAAATTAAGTGACAAGATTAAGACTAATACCGGTGAGCATAATTTAGTGCATACAAAAATAAAATAAATAAACAACTAAACTAAACATGTATAGAAGACATATAATCATGTCAATGTTTACAAAATCCTAAAACATGGAAGAGAAAAATACAAATGCATTATCTATCTACTCTTAAAAAGGAGGAATAAAGTTAGGAATACTTACCTTTGAAGATGAACCCATCGAGCCTCAATCTCCCCCTTGGCTAAGGTACTTTGCAAGAGATTGTCATGGTATGTAAGGATAACTAAGGTAAATCAGATCTAGGCTACACAACCTATCCAAACATCCAAAATACTTATCCATAAGATGAGATCAGAGCTCTAAAGAAAGTATTGAACCCTAAAGCTTTATTCCCCAAGTCAAATGGTCAATAGGAAGATGTTCATTCACATTTATTTACTTAATTATTCACTCTTATGAAATGGTGGTAAATGACCTTATATATATAGGTGGATATTTCCCTAAAAACTCTCAAACATGTCAGTTGTGCTAGGTGGACCTAGTCAACCTAGCATGTTTTTAGACTAACTCAGTAGGCATGTACTAGGTTGGTCAAAATTCTAATAAATCAAAAGAGCTAAAGAGTCCCTAAATTATACTAGGTTGACCTAGTTTATTGAACAAGAAGCTTGAAAATACACTAGGTCAAACATGGTGGTCAACCTAGTTTGCTGAATAAGAATAAGGGAGACAAAGAAAGGAAAAGAGGGATAAAGCATGGAAAATGATAGGAATGGTTAGGAATGAGAAGAATAAACATAGGGTACATGATTTATAGGAGACAAGTGTGTGGATGACAAGTGGTAAAAGGAACAACAATCTTAAAAAGAACCAATGGTCTGCACACCCCTTTCCCAGTGTACCCCTTAATGTATGCACTCAGAGAAATTGAGACTCAACAGGTTCCTAGAAGATACAAAGTGTCAGTAATCAATATGAGTTTTAAAATATTATGTGTATATATGATGTTTATATATTATTTTATTTTATTTTTAAGGTTAGGGTTTCCACTCTTCTATTTTAATTTATTTGTGTTTATCATTATTTTTAGGGTTAGGGTTATGATTTGATTAATGCAAGACTGGAGGATGATAATGGATGATAGAGATAATAACTGAACTATCTTTGGACACCAAAAAGTGGCTAAGTGTTTCCTACATAGTCTATAAAGAACTTAGGCTGATGTAGTTTTGACTAGGAGGGATATGATGTAGGACTAGGGAAGGATAATGGATGGGGATATCAATGAAGCCATCAAAGTATGGAAAAAAGGTGGTGAAGGCCAAAATTTAAAGAGATTGAAGAGTAGATTAATCCCATATGTAATGGGATTAATAAATGGATAGGTAGAAAAGTCAATAAATAAGAAGCAAATAATGAGGTGGAGTCACTGAAAATGGAGTTGAGATAAAAGGGGTGGTTTTGATAGAAGAGATGGATAATGATGTTAAACTACCCCTACGAGATGGAAAAATGGGGTAAGAAGTGGAATGGAAATGGGTATCACTAAAATCCAAGTTTTAAAGGGGGTATTGTGGTAGGGGCTTCAGAGGATTTTTGGCAAAAGGGTATCATCGCTATGAGCCAAGTTTTATTGGGTGGAGTGAAGGTGAAACCTATGTCGGTGCCTGGCAATAATGTCCACCCTTGCTATGAGTCAAGGTGGATAACCAAGATGAGTGGTAGGATTTAGAGAGTATGTACAAGCTCTTCATTAGTGGGTGTATGCATCATCTATCTACATAATTTTGGATTAGGGATCCATGTGGGGTACCGAGGAGGGTATCATCAATTTGGAGTTTAGTGGCTTGAGGAAGGAGAGTGTGGTTACTAATGGAGAAGGCAATGGAGGCTCAACTAGCACTTAAGATGTGCTAAATATGATTAAAATAGATCAAAAAAGGTTAATTGGCATAAATGACATGGGAAGAAAAGGGAAAAGGCCAAGTTAGTAGAATGCATTGGGAGAGGAAGGTCATGGTAGAGGTCAATGGTAGTAGATCATAGCATGTGGAATGGTGAGGAAGCTGGGTAGGAGGAGCAATGTCAAGGTGGAGGTAAAAATCAGGTATAAATAATATTATTATATGTATGTGTATAGGAATAAATCCATGTTAAATAAGGGTGGAATGGTTATGATAGGGAAAATATGGGTTGTACAAGTAAGCAGAGGAGGGATACGAGGAAAGAAAGGAGGTGTGGGTGAAAAGGAGACATGAACAGGGGCCAAAAAAATAAAAGAGGCCATGGGTAAGGGTTTTGGGAGGAAAAGGAGCCACGATTGAGGTTTGGGGGAGGAGAAGGAGCCATGGTTGAGGGTTGTGGCATGTGGAAGGTGATGATATAAAGGGTCATGATTAGGTGAGAGAGGGGAAGAATTCATGTCAAGAGACATGGTTGGAAAATGAGTTAATTTTATTGGGAGGTTTTGTGATTATATGTGTGGATTTTGATTATATGGGAGGTTTTGTGATGATATGTCATGTAATCATGATGTGTGTGCATATTACAGGTAGATCTAACATGGAAAAGGAGAATGATGGAAACAAGTTTGTCAAGATGGTTGTAGAGATCTCAACATGGTCATTGGGTAAGGAACATGTATCAATCATGAAGGCATGGGAGGAGATACAAAAATAATAGTGGTATGAGTAATCGATTAGGAGCTACACAAAGGGAGAGACTAGAGTTTAAATGCTAGGTCACACATTTATAGGGTTAGATTATGTGCAAGGATGTGAAAATAATAGATCCTTACCTGAGTGACCTCATTACTAGAGAAGGTAAATCATTGAGAGGCACAAATTGGGGAATTACAATAATAGATAGAGAAAATATGGGTAGATTAGATGAAGTTACAAGAAAAATTAGAGTAACAAGAGGTAGAGACACGTGTTATAAGGATAGAGAAAAATATGGATTGGATATTGTTGGAGGCTCTAGGGTTTGAATATGTGACCACTTAGGTGGTGAGAATAGTGTGGGAGACATAATACTGGAGGGCTTTGTATGAGCATGCAGTGTTAGTCGAGCATAGGGTTAAATCATTTAGGGTGATTAGCCAATCAGAGAGAATATGAGGTTACAAGTCATTAGGCCAATCCATGCATTTGTCATCAAGGCCACCATGACCATAGGGTGGAATGTAAGGTAGGATACATCTGTGATGGAGAGCTATGGCTCAAGTAAAAACTATGTAATTATGTGAAAGGAGTTATAATGGCATGAAGTTATGATGGACATGTTATTATATTATGTAATGAAATTATTTGATATTAATGATAATAATAGGCAATAAGACAATGGTATAAATGATTATGACATGGGGTCATGATGGTTGAAAAGAAAAGGATGTGATGTTGCTCAATGAGTGGGGGCACTATTGGATGAGAGTGATGATCAGCATTGGGATTTGTTCGATTGATAGGTGTGGGAAAGCTATGTTGAATATTATAGGTATGTAGGTGCTATATAACACAAAAATAAGTAAGGCATTTTCATAGGAAGTATAGGTGTAAGTAGGCAAGGTCCCTAAGGATGTCATATGGTAGACCAATACCATTATCAGAGCTGATCTACGAGGTTAATGTGCAAGTTTTCTAGATGTTACACTAGGTGATAGATATGATAGAGGTGATATTATGATAGAATTAATTAGAGGAACTAATATTCCAACCTTTATGTAGAGTGTGGTGATTTTACTGCATAAGATGCCAGGCAAGGAGATGCACTTAGGATGCGGTAGAACTAGGAGGCATCCCACTATGATGAAAGGGAGATGCATAAGGAAATCAAGAGGGAGTTAATCAAAATGAGGGCCATAACATGAGTTGATTAGTAGACTGAGGGAGGTGGTTCATGAATCAAACCCATCTATCATATGTGGTTATTGCAGATAAGCTAGTCATTCAGGCTAGTATTATCCTCAGATGGAGATGGCAGATGCTAGTAGTATGAAGACTCAACAGGGTGGTTGTCTAGGGGGAGACTCAATATCAAATGGAGTACCTCCAAAGCCATGATCAGGGTAGGTATAGGCTTGATTCGACTATGTACTAGTTTTTATAGAATAACCATAGATTTATAATGTGAGTGTTGTGATATTATTAGAGGTGTTTAAAATGATGTGTGTTTGTGTAATCAAGGAATGTAAGAGAGGTGTTTGGTTTATGATGATATGCTTTGATGTAATCCTCTTGCTCGAGGGTTAATGGTAGTAGTAATGTAGTGAAGTTGTTTTGAGCCATATATCACTTTCAATCCATTTTTGTTATTGCACTTATATACATGTTTATACCAATGACATGATAAGAGTTAAGGATACATTGAATGCATAGTGCATGAGAACTCTGTTGAAAGGTGGATTTATCCAAGAAAACATGTGAAAACCATCAATACCATCCTTGTTTCTAAGAACAAATATAATGTGAACTAGACTTATTAAATAAAGGAAGCAATACAAGATGTATAAAATTTGAATAATAAACACGCCCAGGCAAACACACATAATCACATAAGATAATCATGCAATAGAATAAATTGATAAAGAGGACATTATAAAAATAGGTAGATAATGATGTGATGATAAGGTGATTATAGACAATAAGCCTAGATTAGCAGATATATACATGGGATGTATGGTGCCCAATACTAGCATACCATAGGACATGAGTCTAACCAAGTCTAAAAGAATCACATATGGAGTTAGTGTGACCAATCAAGAGTTAGAAGCATAATGCATGTGAAATCCCTAGAGTAGGAGACCAATGTATGACCCTTCCATAATGACAATGTTAGTGGGAACATGTATACCATAGTCATAGAGATAACAATAGAAAATGGGGATGGGAGTTGATCTCAAGGCTAAAAGGAAACATGCCTATCAAAGAAGGCATGATGGGGTGATAGGATTGTGTTTGGTCAAAAAAGTGATAGGACTTAAAAATAATTAGGTGATGGCTATGGATGAGATATTCTATAGGATTGCCCCAGTAAATAACCCAACTATTTAATAAGCCATGACTCCTTTTGTGAGTGAAAACTCACATTTCTTATTATTGTAGAAAGACGTGTGACAAATTCCCACTATTAAGACCAAGGTTAGGTTTATATTACCATGATTTTGAGAACTAGTTTTCATCATGGTAGTTGTCCAAAGTTCTAGAAGATTGGTTTTCACCATTGGATGGATTTGTTTTTCTGGATTGACGAGGAGGGGTAATGGATGACGGGGGGGGGGGGGGGGGGGGCAGGGTGTCCCATAGATAGAGGATGATGATATTTGGATTAGGTATAGAAGTGATTGAGGTGAAAAATGTTTATTGGATCATCCAACTCTTCACCCTCAAGCATGGCCAACTTATATGCTGTTGATCTAAATTTGGCAATAATGACATAGGGGCCTAAATAGTTGGCTTCAAACATTCCCTTCTTATCACTATATTCATTGGTATTTTTTTAAGTTTATTTTAAGATTAAATCCCCAATATCAAATTCCTTAGCCTTAATATTTTTTTGATATTGGCCCTTCAATTTTTTTTGGTATGCTCGGAGGTGATCTAAGGATTTTTGTCACTTTTCATCAAGGAGTTATAATTCTTGTAGCCACTCTTGTCTGAGATTATGATCTATAATGATACCTATGAGTGAGAGATGGAGAGAGGGGAGTTCCAGTTCGATTGGAAATATAGATTATGTCCCATAGACCAATGTGTATGGAGTTGCCCCAATAGGCATATAGACACTTGTTCTATAAGACCATATAGCTAGATATAATTGGAGGTGCCAGTTTCTACCAGCTTGATTGATAGTTTTTTTCAAAATTTTGATGAGAGTCTTATTAGTCACTTATACTTATCTATTACCTTGGGGATAATATGGAGAGGAGAAATACTGAGTGATATGATATTTCTAACATAAGGCCTCTACTTATTAGTTCTTGAATGATTTTCCATTGTCTAAAATTATATTAGCAGGTATACCAAAATGACAAATAATCTAATTGATAATGAAATTGGAAATTTGAAGGCTTGTTGTATAGATGAGTGGAATTACTTCAACCCATTTAGTTAAATACTCCATAGCTATGATGATAAATTTATGGCCATCTAATGAAGTGGGATTTATCTTACCAATTAAATCTAGGCCCCATATGGAGAAAGGCCATGAACTCATAATAGGTTGTAACTCTTGTGTAGGGGCATGGATGACGTTCCTATGATACTGATAGGCTACACATTTAAGCGCATACTAGAAATAATCATGGTTTATTATTAGCCAGTAGTAACCAATTCAGAGGAGCTTTTAGATAGGGCCATTCCACTGATGTGCTTGCCATAGACACCATCATGGACTTCTTTGATTACCTAGGTCACCTCCTCTAATGTTAAGCACCTCAACAAGGTACCATCATAGCCATGATAATATAGGATGTTGCCAAGGATTATGCAATGGGTAGTGTGATGGATGAAATATTTGCAATGATGGTGGGTAAGGTTATGGGGAAGGATATTGTCATGAAGGTACCTATAAATATCATGGTACCAGGGTAGATTAGGATCATTACTATCATAGATTTGAAGTGGAGCCAATGAATGATAGGCTAGGATGATTAGATGCTCAATCAAGAAATTGCCTTCTAGGACATTTGTTGGCAGATCAATAAGTGACCTAATAGTGGCCATTAAATCAGTTGCCTTATTACTTCCCCATGGAACCTATTCAAAGGTGATGGACTAAAATTTGGTCTTTTATTGGTCCACTAATTATTTTTAAGGAAGTAACTTATCATCCTTCATTTGAAAGTCACCATTGACCTATTTGATAATTAATTATGAGTCCCCAAATACTTGTAACTACTAGATATTCCATTGGATAGCTAACTTAAGTCCATCTATTAAAGCTTCACACTCTAAAATATTGTTAGTATATGGGAAGGCAAGGTGAAATGATTTTGGAATGAGATCACCTTGAGGGGTAACCAAGAGGATGCCTGCCCTAGATCTGTGGATAGTAAATAAGCCATCAAAATATAAATTCTAGCCTTCTATTTATGAAGTATTCATGATTTACTCATCCAAAAATGTAATGACAATTGGCTCAGTTGATTCTATTGGTGCTTCACCCAGTTGATCTACTATGACTTATCCTTTAATAGCTTTATGATTGATATATTATTTATCAAATTCATTGAGTAACATGATCCATTTTTCTACTCACCCAGTTAGTGTTGATTTGGATAGTAGGTACTTTAAAGTGTCAATTTTAGTGATCAATTGAATTTGGTTGTTGAGCATATAATGCTAGAGTTTCTATGATGCAAAGACCATGGATAGACATGCTTTCTCAATAGGTGCATAATTTAATTCATATGACATTAGTGTTTGACTGAGATAATAAATGGCATGTTCCTTTCCTTGATCATCATGTTGGGCTAATAAAACACCAATAACACATGATGTAGATGAAATATATAAGAGCAGAGGCCTTCTCAAAATTGGTGGAGATAAAATAGGTGGATTTTCTAAGTATTATTTTAGACTTTCAAAAGCTCATTAACATTCTTCATTCTAATAGAAGGTATCCCCTTTCTTTAGAAAGTGAGTAAAGGGGTGGCATTTGTCAGCCAACTAAGATATAAATCACTTGATGGCTTGAAGTTTTCCCTGGAGACTATGAAGTGCTTGAGATTATGAGAGGGTGGCATTTTAGTTATCTATTTGACTTTAGCTGGATCTACTTCAAACCCCTTCTTGAAATAATGAACCATAGAAATTTTCTTGATGTTACACCAAAGACACACTTTTTAGGGTTCAACCTTATTTTGTATTCTTGTAATCTTTCAAAGATTTTTTAGAGGATCACATGGTGCTCTGATCATAGATGAGACTTCCCTATAATATCATCGACATAATCTTCTACAATGTCATGATTCATATCATGAAAGATAATAGCCATTGGCCTTTGATAAGTGGCTCCAGTATTTTTGAGGTTGAATGGCATGACTTGATAGCAAAACATCCCCCACAGAGTGATAAATGTTGTTTTATGCTGATCTTCAGGGGCTATTTTAATCTGATTGTATCCTGAGAAGCCATCCATGAGGGAAAGCATATCGTACCCAGCTATTAAATCTACAATCATATAAATGTTAGGGAGAGGGAAGTCATCTATAGGAAATGACTTATTTATATCTTGAATTCAGTACATATACAGATTCCACCTTATGTTTTTAACATGGGGACAATATTGGAGACCCATTCTAAATAATCAATAGGGCATATGTATCCAAATTCTAGGAATTTTTGTAATTCCTCCTTAACTAGTAACACCACCTTCAAATGAATCTTTATTAATTTTTGTTTGACAGGCTTTGCATTTGGATGTATAACTAGGTGGTGTAATACTAAGGAGGGGTCTAATCCTGGCATGTTAGAGTAGCTCCATGCAAACACATCAATACATTTCTTTAGCAATTTGATAAGGACTTCACATTCCTCTATCATAAGAGATGCCCCTAGTTTCACTATCAAGGGATGTTTGTCTGCTCTGATATTAACTTTGATCACTTCCTCAATAAGAGATGGTGATTGATCTTGTAAACGAGTAACATATTTTTGGATCATTAGAAGTGAAGCAACCTAGAATTTTAGTATCAATTTCAAAATAATCTACAGGAGTTGATGAGCTATATGGGAGTTCATTTAGTTATTTGGAAGGCTCTCCTTCCTCTTCAAAATATTCATCCTCACTTTGACTATGGGATGTTTTTTGTTATCCAAAATATGCTGATTGAAAAAGATTGATGAAAAATCCCCTTTTATGATCTCCGGACAACATGAAGTCTCTAGTTCCCATAAATTCTAAAATGGCCTCATCATTTTGAAACATGTCAAAGGTGGGCTTGTACTTTGATTAATAGTCTATGAGGGAAGGATAATATAGGGAGACATTGATAGTGGAAATAGTGGTATCAGGGAAAAGGTTTGTGGTAGCAAGCTCCTTAAAGCGACTATAGATAGATCCTATTTTAATGTATTCATCAAGGAGAGATGACTCATTGGTCAAAAGAAAATCCATAATGATGTGGGTTGGATCTTCATCATATAGTTTGTACTCTAAGACAAAATTTTGTGGATGTTCTTAAATAATAATAAGTTCCAATTGACTTTGATCTTCTTTACCCAATCCATTTCCTTTGTATTGCATATTATCCATCATTCTTTTTATTCTAGGATAATTCTATTTAGGAGGAATAAGGGCTTCATCATCAATAATGAGTAAAGAATTGTTTCCATATTCAATGTATTCATCAACCAAAAATCCAAAACTTAAAAAATAAATTCATCCAAACTGATACTTATTAGGATTACTCTTCTTTATAGCCAGGGACCCATAACTTTATAGAGAATGGGGTAGGTTGCCTATGCAAAATGTTTTGTAATGATAATCTCCACACCCTATAGATGTGATATTTTATCATGTGACATCAAGCTCTGATTGGGATGTGGATTCTAATTGATTTGGAGAGATATACTTAGCAGCTATGGGACTTAGGATGGTGTTATCAATTCCAAGGTAAGGTGATGGAGATTGATCCATTTGACAACTATGGAGATGATCTATAACTCCAAAAATGGTGACCTCCATTCATGAATGGGAGAATTTTAAGCATTGATGTAGAGTGGATGGTACACCTTGCATTTTATGAATCCTTGGTCTATTGAGCAACATGTTATATGGTAAGTCCACATCCATGACATGAACCAAAATTTGATGGACAACCAATCCCATGGTAATAGGAAGATAGATAGTCCTGATTGATGGCATCTCATTATTATCATAAGATTTGATCATTACTATAGTAGGTCCAAGTGATGTTTCTAAATATCCAAATTTCTTTAAAAATTCTAGATTACATAAGTTAAGTGTAGATCCTCCATTTATGAGGACACAAGAAACTCAGTGATAGGATATGGTAACTTCAATGTATAATGGATAATTATGATATGGGCCAGCAAGGGTTAGATCCTTGGTACTAAAAGTGACTTTGTATGATGGGGATAAATGTGCCACTAGTACCTAAAATTGATTAGTATCCAGGTCACTGGGTACTTTTAAATCATTTAGCATTTGATTCAATATATTTCTATGTAAACTAGATGTTTTTAGAAGTTCTATTAAAGATATTTGAGTGGGATTTTTATCTAGTTGTTGAATGATGTTGTAAGATTTGTCTAAACTACTTGAGGCTTTCTTAGAGATGTCCCCTTTATGGGAAACAAATGAAGAGGAAAGATCTTAAGGGGGCCACAAGAATTACAATCTTATTACATCTAGTGGTGACAAAGCAATTGGATGTGGCCCGATTAATTTTTAGGATGGGAGATAGAGGTGGAGTGGGTTCTTGGATTTTATGGATTTTGATGGTATTAATGTAATGATAGGGAACATTATGATAATTGGTGTGATTGGAAGATGATGCCTAACCCTTGTATCATTGGGACCTTTGGTTCCTTTGGTCATGCTTTGGGAGAGGATATTTATAAATGCTAAGGTGTTGATTTACTGATTGATTTGATGGAACTTGTCCTTCAATCTCAATAGCACTTCTTTCTATTAGGTCTTGGCTATAGTTCTTGAATTACATACATTGCTCAATAACATGTCCTTTTACTCAGTGATATTTGTAAAAATCATCTTCATGGTACTAATCAAGTTTAGGTTAATGATTATCCATTGGTGAAACCTCAGGGAGAGTTATCATGTTGGCAACGATCAATTGATCCAAGATTATTTTGAGTGAGACTCCCAAGCTTGTAAATGGCCTTTTTCTTATGCAAGACGTAGTCTTATCTTGTAGAACTTTTATATTAGATACATGAGGATGCTGTGCTGGACCCTTCCTTTGGATTATTTATACATGTTGTGTCTTAGAATTGGTTACTCTATCACCCACAACATTTTTATTTTTATTTTTATTTTTATTGAAGACCTTGGGTTTTCTTGAAAAATAACTCTCTTGATTTGAAGTGTGCTCATTTTAGGAATAAATTTTTATGGTTCCCTTTTCTATGAGGGATTTTTTTATTTGGCTCCCATTTTCTATGATTTCATCAAAGGATTTGGCACACTATAATTTAAGCTGATATTTTAGTTATATATTAAGGTTGTCTACAAAGTTTTTTGCTAATTCATTTTTAGGAACTTTACATCTTAACTGACTTGCCAAGCTATGCCATCTCTGTAGGAAGTATACTAATCTCTCACCACTTCATTGCTTAGTGTTGTAAAGTTCAATGATAAAGATGTCATGTTCTATATTATATGAGAAATGTCAAACAAATTGCTCTGTTAGTTCTCCAAAGCTAGAAATTGACCCTTTTGGTAAGTGCATGAACCATTGCAAGGCTAGCCCAGTAAGACTCTTAGGAAAAATTCACAACAAATAGGCATTTTTATATGCCACTTCATGACAAGTCACATAGAATTCTTGGATGTGGTCTCTATGATCTCCCTTTCTCCTATATTTTTAAAATTTGGGTATTTCAAAGTGTGAGGGAAAAGGAATTTGCAAAATGCTCATGTCCAATGGTGACAAGCAAAAGTCTTCATATTTATATTTGTGGGCTTATGAATGTAGGTCTATTTGTTGGAGGGTCTCCTTCATCGCTCTCCACTCTTGTGTGAATATGGGATCTCTAAATGGATTTGTGGTTTGATTTTGGCTATTTTGGGGGATATATGTACTATGGGTGTTATTCGTATAATTTTTAGTGTTACAATGAGTATTGTTTCATATAGGGGATGGAAGATGTTGGTTACAAAGTAAGAGGTTAATTTATTGCATTAATAGGTCTAAACGGTCTTCTATGATAAACTGTCTCCTCTCAGCCTCAATGTGGTTGTTACGAAGCGGTGGTGGGCATTCTTCTTCTGCAAATTTGAGGTCCACACCTTTCACTTCATGTGATAATTGATTGGTATTGACATTTTGATGGGATGTGCCCCTACTTTAAGGGCTTGGGATAAGACACAATCATGGTTTTCAAATATGTATCAGTTGATTAAATTCCTAACCTGATCATTATAGAGAGGATCGAATCATTCATGCTCCCCTCTGAGGGTATACACATCACCATAAATATCATCATGCTCTTGAGTTGGGTCTACTACATTATCTAATGGGTCAATGCCTTAGTTATAAGCTTGTCCAATCCTATGTTGGGCATGGGTGTGAGTCACCATGGTGGATGGGGGGAAGAGATGTAATGATGTAGGATAGAAGATGTGTATATTTTGAATATAAACTTAATATAGAGGCCAAATTATTAGTCAAAAAAGGGATAATGTGATGATCAGGATGAGATGACTAAGATTTACCAAGAGATGAAGCCTTGTTAGATACCAACCTAACAAGGACAAAGAGATGTGATGGGATCAAATACCTTACTAGCAGAGAGACAATTGTGATGGATGCTATATGAAAAAGGTACCTGATGAAGACAAGGATAAGTGATGGGTGCTACATTAGGAACTTAACAAGACTCTGGCTTTTGATAATATTTAGTCCAAGGATGGCAATGAAGATTTATAAGGATAGGTGACCACTGAACTTGATTTCTAGGCTAAATAGAGTATTCAAAAATGATAGAGGAATATGAGATGAAGAGGAGGATGGAGGCTATAAGATAGAATGTAGGCGATGTATAGATATAAGAGGGAATGTATGATTTGTATGGGAATAAATATTATATGGATATGGGGATGTGGTAGTAAGACAACTAATGGGAGATGAATGACTAATATATAGATGAATAGTATGAAGATTAAGGATGAGATATGATGATGTTAAGATGATAGGATGGTGAGCTATTAAATCTAGGTGATGTCTAAGGTATCACATAAAATATGGGTGTGGCCAACTTGGCTATAAAATAAAACAAGCCTCATCACAACACACAAAAATTCATGCACAAGAACAATCTTAATTAGTAAACTATATGGGTATGTAACCCAATTCCCATACCATCCAATGGATACATAAGTAAGGTTATAGGCTGGTGACCCATTATGAAATCAACCAAACCCTCTCGATCATGCTTACACTTGATGGCTATTAGGTGTTGATATTGATGCCTATAGTGAAACACTTATTACAACAAAAGTCCCTTATTATAAGGTATACAAAAGGATCTAAGGGAGTCCCTGATATATATGATGGTACCTTGGAGCTCAAGTCTATGTAGGGTGTTGTTTAATGCTTGGTTTAGAGAATTAACTCTTCTTCACGGATGACCTATATGGGGTCAACTGCTTAGTTTAATGATAATTGTCCCTGATTGTTATACTCCATCAGAACATGAAGTTTGGTTAGTGCATGGTGATGAAATCCATGACACTAACCCCTATGACTAAGTCTCATGCATGGTGATGAAATCCACATCACGTGCTATCTTAAAGGGGGGATTAATAGACAATCAAACACATGATATGATTAATTAACTAATTAATTACCTACGTGTGAGGGGCACGATATGACAATTATTTATAAGTTAACACACACACACATAAGTAACTATACACAAATATATACACAAAATAATTTTTCACAACAAGATGATATATATAAGACAAAATAGATAATCAAAAATGGATTTTTAAAGTGACAAATAGATTTTTTGATCAGTGACCTGGAAGCCCATGGTTAGTAGTTTTATCTAGCAATGATTAATCCTGCAAGCACATGCCAAATTGAGCAAAATCAGATGAGTAATTAAAAATGATATTTTTATCCAAATTCAAAATTGATCAACATGCAAAATAGATGATTAATGATTTAAGTTGATTTAAGTTTTTTTGGCTAACCATTCTGTGAAGTAATACAAATTAACCTTAAAAAAATGTATTAGTGATTTGAACCAATTTAATTTTTTGATACTCATAAAACATCTAGAAACAATAATTAAAATCATATATACTTGATTATATTAAAGTGAAACTAATTACTATTAATTTAAAAGAAAATTACAAGAATACAATTAATGGTTATGAACTTTCCATGGTATGCAAACTAAGTTACAAATTTCTAAGGTTTTAATAAAATATTAAATATAACTAAACTTAAAAATAATGTCTATGACTAACTTGAGACACCATGATAAATTGATGACAGAAAGGCTATGTAATAAGAACAAAAATTAGTTTCAAAATTTTAAACAAATCCAATCAAATTAGAATAGGCAATGTTACAACACTAAAAAAAAGCCAACTCATGATGATTCGTAGCACATGAGTGGTACTACATTTGCCACATGCAACTGAGAAGTGTCCAATATTGGTTTTTAGCCAACATATGGTGTGAGGTTTTTGGCACCAAGTGTAAGATCAATCGACTCTCCAAAAACTTGACATTTCAGCCCTCAACAAAGCACTGTCCAACACCCAAGTAGAGAGAAAATGTAGGCCTACCTCACTAGATTGCGGTAAGCTAATCCATTCTCTTAATACTTCTAGTGGATTTGCATCTGTATCACACACAATTATTTAAAATAAAACTTATTAAATGTAAGGATTTGCGTAGGTAAATTTTTGGTGAGACAAAGGAAAGAGATGGCTTTGGAGGAACGAGTATGGTAACAAGGCATTGGCAAACAATCAGGTGTCCCAACTTAGTCGATTCACCTCTACCAGTGGATTCCCAACATATGCCAAAATGAGATATTTTAATAGGTTACGTGTAAGGCTCCAAGTCAAATAACACAAAAATTTCCAAAATAAGAGAGAACTAGATGGAATGTAATGATTATGATATATACATGGAAATTACAGATTGACAACAACAAAAACAAAAACAAAAATAATAATTAGAAATTGTAGATCCATGGTATATAATTAAATTTCACTATTTTTTTTTGTTTTTATTTATTTATTTTTAATAATAATAATAATAATAATAATAATAATAATAATAATAATAATAATAATAATAATAAAATCATGTATAGAATAACAGTATTCAAATGATTATAACTTCATCAATATTCAACATAATTAAAAATCATAAAATGTGTTAGAAAGCTGAAAGTGTGATGCTCATAACCCAAAAAATGTTTTGTGAGATTCACAATGAGTAAAGACTAGCTCCATAAAACATAACACATTTTTCATAAAATTACTAAAAAATGGAAGCCATAAATTCTCCAACTTGCCTTACAAACTTGAACAAACACATTCAAAGAAAAAATGTCAGTTTAAGTAGGAGATTGTGGGTTCGGTCCCATCATGGTCTCCATATGTATCCCCATAAAAATTTGAGCAAAATAGATTCAAATACAAAACAACAAAAATTCTACTTGAATCTCTACAAAGACCCTAATATGAGAGAATTTAGAAGAGCAATCAGAATTTTAAAATGGTCTTACCATCATTTCACTCCTCCTTTGACTTGTCTCCAGGGTGTTCTAATGGACTATCAATGGTAACTTGCCTTGGATGTTTGGATTGCTTACTCAAATGGCCTAAATATGGATAGCTCAATGGATGGTGATAATGGGTGCAAGGTGGCTATGAGGACTAGTATTATGAAGGCTATGGAAGAGAGCATGAGCTTGAGTTTCTTTCTTCTCTTGTTGTTACTCTTGGGGGCATGCCTTTATTTTTAAAGAGGTATTTGGAAGGGGCTAGAAGGGATTTGAGAGGGAGATTTTCCCTATCAAATTTTAAATTTTGAAGAGGAGAAGGTTCTAGAGGTGGGAAGTCTCTAGACCTTCTTTTGTGGGGGAAAGATAAAAAATAATTATGAAATTAATAATTTAGGTGGAAAGTGGGGTTGTGGGGTAGGTTACAATTTTAAAGAATTAAAAATTGAATATTATTTGGAAAGTGGGATTGTGGGGTAGATTAAGATTTTGGAAAGAAAGTGAGGTATTTCATGGGATTAATTAAATAAAAGGATAATGTTAATACAAAACTAAGTGGCAATATTAGGACTAATACTAACGAGCATAATTTAGTGCATAGAAAAATAAAACAAATAAACAACTAAACTAAACATATATAAAAGACATATACTCATGTCAATGTATATAAAATCCTAAAACATAGAAGAGAAAAATACAAATGCATTATCTATCTACTCTTACAAATGAGGAATAAAGTTAGGAATACTTACCTTTGAATATGATCCCTCCAAGCCTCAATCTCCCCTTGGCTAAGGCGCTTTGCAAGAGATTGTCGTGGTATGTAAGGATAACTAAGATAAATCAAATCTAAGCTACATAACCTATCTAAGCATCCAAAAGACTTATCCACAAGATGAGATCAAAGCTCCAAAGAAAGTATTGAACCTTAAAGCTTTATTCCCCAAGTTGAATGGTCAATAGGAAAATGTTCATTCACACTAATTTATTTAATTCTTTGCTCTTATGAAATGGTGGTAAATGACCTTGTATATATAGGTGGGTCTTTCCCTAAAAACTCTCAAACATGTCGGTTGTGCTAGGTTGACCCAGTCGACCTAGCATGTTTTCAGACTAACTTAGTAGGTCTGTGCTAGGTTGGTCGAAAGTCTAATAAATCAAAAGAGCTAAAGAGTCCCCAAAATGTACTAGGTTGACTAGGTCAACCTAATTTGCTGAACAAGAAGCCTAAAAATACACTAGGTTGAACATGGTGGTCGACCTAGTTTGCTGAATAAGAAAAAAGGAGATAAAGCAAGGAAAAGAGGGATAACACATGGAAAATGATAGGAATGGTTAGGAATGAGAAGAATAAACTTAGGGTACATGATTTATAGGAGAAAAGTGTGTGGATGACAAGTGGTAAAAGGAAAAATAATCTTATGAAGCACTGATGGTCTGCCCACCCCTTTTCTAGTGTACCCCTTAAGGCATGCACTGAGAGAGATTGAAACTCGATAGGTTCCTACAAGATACAAAGTGTTAGTAATCAATAAGAGTTTGAGAATATTATGTGTATACAAGATGTTTATATATTATTTTTTTTATTTTTAGGGTTAGGGTTTTCACTCTTCTATTTTAATTTATTTATGTGTTTATCATTATTTTTATTTTACCTTTGATTAAACTAATTATTACATTGAGAAAATCAAGTAAATGAACCTATTAAACTTATTACAAAACCAATAATACTATTTTATCTTATATTAACATATAAATAAAATCATACAAATATGTATATTAATACACATAAATACTAAAATAGTAATATTTAATTCAAACTTATTTGTTTATCTAAATTAAGAATAAATATGCAATTTTTTTAATCTAATCCACTTATCTACAAAATATTATTTTAATATACATATATTTATATAAATATGAATTTATATATAGTCTTATTTATACCCATTATTAAATATTACCTAGGTTTGGCCACAATCATAACTGTGTTATTATTCATATTTTAAAAGTAAATTTTGTTGTCTAACACCAAGAAAAATACAAGTCAAATGATTGGAACCAACCTAACATAACACGACCGCTTGACGGGTTCAAGTAACATGTATGAATTGACACAAATCTAGTCTAATGGATAGACCTATCAAAATTAACTCAATGATATGGAAACCCATAGAAGGCATAAGTGATATAATAAGTGATAATATGAATTATTGTTAGCATTAAACACACATATCCCAAGAGAGTCTTACATGAGTCATAATGAACCTGATTCCAAGTCATCACAACAAGGTAACCAAAGTCAAGACTAACAATTAATCACAAGACATCTCACTTGCCCATCCTACACAAGGACACATTCGACACACCAGTATTCTAAATAATGTTTTTCTCCACACATAGCATATGTGGGTTCTTTGTTGATGCAAAAAATTTGTGTTTTTTTAAATTATTAATCTAATGCATAAAAACTTGTTTTACTCTAATTTTTCTTAATCATAGGTACATGAAAAACATCCTATTGATCACTCATAATAATTGCTACAATATGAATCTTACCATCTAGTGGAGACATTATTATAGAGGTGGTTATTGTAGGATTGTCACTATCAATTTATGTGTTATCAAACACAATATCAAATGCTATGGGTTGATATTTTTCATCAACATATATAATTTATGATTAATACATGATGATTTTGTTTAGAAACAAATATCGTAATTTATGTAGTCATATTCATGGATGTTTCTATATGTGTTTTTCTAAAAGTCCTCCCTTCTCCATAGATGTTTTTTTTGGCATAATTCTAGGTGGTATTCATTTATTAGTATGATCATACATTTTTTAAGGAGTAATTACTATGGGCTCATCAACATGTACATGATAAAATATTTTAGATTCCCATTCCTTATCAATAACTATTTGATCTATTATAAATGTAATCACTACATGTTTTTATTTAACACTGGTTGTAAGAAAAATAACATACATGTCATATGTAGAACCATTATATGATAAAAAATATGCATGTGACCTGTAACAACCACTATAAATTGATTTTTAACAACTATTGTAAGATATATATATATATATATATATATATATATATATATATATATATATATATATATATATATATATATATATATATATATATATATTTTATAGCTATAACAACTGCTCCAAGTCTATTTTATTCAATTGGTGCATTAAAAATGGTCTTTAGTTTACCCAAATACTATACATTTATGTTATTCATTAGTGGATGTAAGATTTGTTTTGGGAGTTATTGATGTAGGTTGATTCTAAACAACACATGTAGAGGTTGATATAGGACATTTCATTGCAAGAAATCCTCCATCTATAGGTCTAGTAATTTCTACATGCACATTGCATGAGTATAGAAAATCCAATTTATAAAATTCAACCTTTCTATAATTTTTGTAGACACATGGGAATATATTCTCTCCATGTTACATCCTACCTCACTTCTATTAAATATTAAAACATATTATTCTTATACCTAATTTATTCGATCATTGACTTCAAAGCTTCCATATTTTGGTGTATAATAATGAATTCTATATTCCCTACATCAACATTTAAAACTTGTTCATGATTATTTATCTTTAAATTTTAGTGTTGTTTCAAGTGTGGTTATTGACTCCTAACATTTTTTTCAACCATGACTCATTTCCTTCCCATGGTTGTTTCCATTGATCGAAATGTTCATACCACTGATGATATGAGTGTTGTGGTTGTGATGGTTGGTTTTGACATTGTTGTAAATTGGCCATATTTACATAATAAGTATGTCATATAAAATATTATTTCCCCCTAAAACAATTAGGACAATCTTAAACCAAATATATTTTAAACTAATCTTTCCTCCTTTGTGCCTGAAAAATTCTTAGTTGTGTAGCCATATTATTTATGATGTCTTGCTTCATATTATGCATTAAGTTTTTGACTTCCATTTGATAGCATCCATAATTAGAGAATTTAATTATTATACATGTCTTCTTCATCATAGACCTTTGGTATTATTTTCTTAAAATAATAAAATCTTAAAATGATAATTGAGATACATTTCCTCTACTCATGACATCTAGGTCATTTAAGCATTCTTTAGTTATTCCCTTTAAATATATTAACGTAATAGTCTCTTGGTCTAACTTGTTTTACTTAGATCTTTGAAATATAAACAATAATCTTTCCATGTAGTCGTATAATAGCTCATATAAACGTTTCATCATCCAATATATGTCATCTTCCCTAAAATATAATCATATGTTGTAGTCTTGGTATTTGAAAAGGAATCACTACATATCCTTTCAATTTATAATATTATATTTTTCCAACCCGATGAACCATCTAAGGGCTACATATTTAAGATTGAATAGAAATAATTTCATCCTTTGGGAATTATTATTATTGTTTTAATTGTTATAGCTCAAATTGTCACCCTTAAGAGGGTGTCTTCAATCCCTCTCACTTGAGCTATACAATGGGATTAGTCTGAGGTTGTGGGTGACCTCTAAGTGGATCAAACCTCTAGATTTTGGGCTAAATCCCAAGTAAAACACCTAAAATAACAAATATAATACTTGATTGACTTGGAAAAGGGAAATATGAAAGATAAAAGTAACAAGAAATTCGGAGGTGGTGCACCAAACAGAAGGTCCTCAACTTGCTAAAGAATGCACTATGAAATACTAAGTTACAATATGATTATACCATTTCAAGATAGTCCCTATCATAATAGTGATTCAATATGAAGGATATGGAGATTGTAAATACTTAATATTATCATTAAAAAGGTGCTAACAATAAAAACTAATGACATATCAATTCTCACACTCAACAAACCATGTATAACACTTCATATGATCTATGAAAATAAGACAAACTCACATAGAGGTATGAAGAAGAAAGATAAATGTAAGGAAACACACTTATTATCATGAATAATTAATCAACAACCCATTAAAGATCACTATATACAATATTAAGATAGTAATACTTAGTTTGAATTAATTCTAATAGGAAATTACAATACTTAATTTTGGTAAGGATTCACCATATACCTTTCAAGTCATTCAATGCTTAGATTTATAACAAAAAGAGAGGATGAGAGAGATAAAATATGGAATATAAATATCATTATGACCACTCGTCATTTTAATAGTTATAAAATTTATAAAACTTGACACTATGAGTATGAAGAATGTGTTATCATCTTCTTTCTTGAGCTCTCATGATCAAGTGTTTATGAGATTCCTTGTGAATATTAGCATGGGAGGTTACTTTGGAAATATTTAGATTATTGATCCTAACTCATTCCCATTAAGGATACACCTTTACACATGCAAATATAGTTACAATTTATTCAACATACACAATGCATGATTGAACCACCTTTACACCAATCTTGATCTTTTCTATACTTCTTCATCAAGTAAAACATGTAATTGAAACTCAAACTTCTCTTCAAGATTTCTCTTGCCATCAGACCTTAGTTGATAAAAAAAATCCAAATAATTAATCATGGTATTTTTCATCTCAATTTGACACTACCATAAAATTATTACATTAGGCCAAGGAGCTTAAATTCAACCCATAGGAGCCTCCTTGTAGGTATATAAACACTCTAGTAACTCAATGAAGACTAACATGATTTCTTCTTCTTCTTTCATGGCTTTGAAATTTTATTAGATTACATTTAGATAATTCTCATGGTTAACAACATGTTTTTGAGTATGTCTGAATTCAGTTCTTACTCCATTTATCCTTTTCAAGGCTTACAATCAAGTCTCTTTTAAACCAGTTGATATATGAATCCCCATTTTTTCTCCATATGATGAATTGGTGACTTATTTCTTAACTTGAAAGCTATGATAAAGGATTTTAGAGATTAAAATAATATATTCATAGGTTAATAAAGCATTTATATATGATTTGGATACCTAATACAACTTTCCATCCTTCTCTATACTCATAAATAGACCTACAACCACACTTTTTAGGCCATTTTCCATACAAAAATGGCTCACACATGCCAACCTTATGCTTATATGGGTAACTAATAGATTAATTAACACCATTAAAGTTGTTTCAAGTCATATCCAATCCATTTTGGTTACTTAGGAATCCAAACTCCTCTATCAATTTCTTTTGAAGGGTTTAAGTAGGGTTTAAGGTAGCTTAACTCTTAACAATTATTCATAGAGTTGAGGGCATTAATGCTTGATCTAATGCACATAAATTTGATAATATATACCATTTAAAATTTACCCATGAGATAGGAATCCCATTAA
The DNA here is from genome assembly GCA_037957365.1 of Torreya grandis. Classification (NCBI taxonomy): domain Eukaryota; kingdom Viridiplantae; phylum Streptophyta; class Pinopsida; order Cupressales; family Taxaceae; genus Torreya; species Torreya grandis. The sequence continues at coordinate 25,657 of JARHVA010004746.1, forward strand.
CATTATCATGTATGTTCACATGTGAATAACATGTTTCTCGAGCTAGAAAACCTAAAAACCATGAGGTTGAGAGAAGAAATTAGGTGAAAAGGTACAAGAATGTTTGGTTTTGGACCAAAACACCTCAATGAGGTATTAGACATCCTTATTGACATATTATAATGATTTTAATTCATTTTAAACTTTTTATTACATCTGGAGTCCCTTCTAGCTCATGCTTAGGGTTTGCTTACTTGGCATTATACGTGACCTTAATGGCTTAGTCTGGTCATTTCCCCAATATTTTGAGTTTAGACCCAATGAAGATAAACATTACTACCCCTTATAACTACCAATAATAATTTTCACCTTCACTCATCTAAAAAATTACATATAACCCTCATTTTAGTACTTGGACTTGGAGAAGTTTTTTAGGCCTCTTAACTACCTAGGTTCAAGAATCCTTATTTTGAGTTGTCATTATTATAATGAAAGGTCAAAATTACTTTACCTTGTTTTCATTAGTATTATTTCACCCATTTATTGATCTCAATATATAGGCACATTTTTTCACTTATTCACATTTTTACTATAATCAGATCTGGGCTCATGATCGAGGCCTATGACTGTGATCTAGGAATTTGACTCAAGAGAGGATAGTTAGTATGATGTTAGTTATAAAATGAAAACAAAATGAAATAAACACACTGATAGAATAACATCTCTAGGCCTAAACATTAGGGAGAGCTTAGTTAACAAAATAAAATGACAAGCACAACTAAAAATTAAGGGATCAAATACAAGAGTTCCTTCACATTTCTTGGATTCTCCAAATGCCTTTGTAGTAGTGGCTTGCTCGGCTTGTGCTCATGAAGTCCTTCACAATGGAAGCTTGGCTACCTCCATCTCTCCATGACACCTTTGGCTTGTGGCTTGGCTTGGCTTGGAATCAATTTGGCATGGTAACACTAGTTTCATGAATCTTTTAGAACCAATCCTACATTATAACTTTGCACAAATTAAGCTTAGAAATGATGTTGTGAGGCCTCCCATTTATAGATTTTCAAAAATGTCTAGAATCAACCTGAACTATCCATCTCAAGATTGAGATGTGTGGTTAAGGATTAATTAAATTTTTGGAATTAAGTTTTTAATTATCCTCATCATGAAATTGTAAGAAGGGGTAATTAAGAGGTAAGGAGGGCATCATGGAGGGCATTGATGAGGCATGGGACGCATGAATCCTGATATTTATGGTATTTATGGCCTAGGAATGTCTTCCCAAGAAATGAGGTCACTTGATGGTGCAAATATTCAATATTCATTTCTAAAATCAAATATTCAACAAGTTTCCATGGAATTATTAATTATGCCTTGATTTGGGTTAATCAGATCTTAAGCATGATTAAGTACATTGTACAAAAATTACTCAAATTGATCAGAATGCCTTGTTATTGGTCAAAAATTTGACTGGATTGGAATTGGAAGTCCATGTCTGATGCATTAGAACCATATTCCCATTTGGAATGTTACCAACAATAAATAATAAAGGCATGTGTCTTGTGTATAAAATTTAACAAGAAAGAGCAATCTAGAGCACCCGGGTGCAAAATTGACATTTTGACTCAAAATGATCTGATCAAAGTTAGCTGACCCATAATTTACATTGGCCCATTTAGGGATACCCTAGCCAAAATTGGTACTTGAATATATTAGTTTCACATAATTTAGCATGTTTTTTGTGTTTTTATGCCAAATTGTGCATTTTGGGTGGAAATTGGCCAAAAGCCTGGTTGGAGGTTATCAGTGGCTAGTTTTAGGTGTCTACAATGACTATAGCTTGATGACTTAAACCTATTCAATAAGCCTTCTTAACCTGTGATGGTTTTTTATAAGTATTTAAAGGCTTAATAAAATAATGATTAATGTTATCATATCTCTGTATCTCTCTCCTCTACCACAAGAGGGCACTTCTCCATTTTTCTTATAACCTAGATGTAGGTGATCATTTGAGTTCTTCAACTACAAGTTTGATGATTTACCTCTTCTTTGGCATCCTGAGCACCTTGGTGTTTTATTAAAATATTGTGGATTTTTTCATGTTGTTTATGGCCCTTATGGATAATTATCTCTAAAAAAAAGACTTTATATTACCCTAAAAAACTAATCATAGGCCTAAAGGGCTTTAATTTGGTTCTTAGATTGAAATTTGATGGTTTACCTTCACCTTTTGAACTCTTGGCACCTTAGTGATATATACCAATGATAGAGTGTTATTTTTATATTATTATTAATATTTTAACATATTTATTTCTTTATGATTCATCACCAACATAACCCTATTTCCCAATGTCTATAAATAGGCATGTAGGCTGTAGATTAGACCTAAACCCTCATTCAATATGTTTTGTTCTCCCTTGAGGTTAGTCTAAATGATGGTGAGATATGAAATAAAATGGAAATTTGTTTTTATGTCTTTTTAATACACTAATGTGCTTAGGTATTTTTTTTAATTTTCATTCATAATTCTTTCTTTTTGGCTTACATAGTCCTACCCAAGTATATCACTTATTTGAGCTATAAGGTGGAGTGGAGTTTGTGTTGACAAGATGTTTTAGGTTTCTTAAATATTATTCATGAAGGAATAAAATGATGAAATTTAGGTTATTAAGACAAAAAAATTATGCTAATTGTGATCTATAGGTCTGTAGACTTGTAGGCTCATAGTAATATTTTGGATAGACTCTTAAGGAGACATTGTAACATATTATCTTGAAGCTTGTCAGCCATTGATGATTTATAAGAGTGTGAGAGACCTTAAAAACATTGGAATCATTATGGAGAATTTTATTTCATGTATTTTATTCACAATACAACTTCAAACTCCTTATACATAGTATTATCATGTTCAAATTGCCAAAACAAGGCCATTTGATCTTGTACCAAACATGATCAAGAATAAACATGGAAGGAAATTATATTTTAGGGTTAGAATAATGCCCAAAAGACCATACCAAATAATTTTCATCCATTAATTTGAACTCATAACTCCACACTTAAGGAAAACCAATCCAAGTGAGGTTTGAAGTTCATTTTCTTCTCCTTAACTTCTTAATGATTATTCATAAAGTTATGGGGATTAACCAAGAAACAAATACCAAAAAGTGGAAGGTCATAGGGACACCATACTATTACTAGGATATGATCTTCCAACCTTATCTCTCTAGCCTATACCAAATGAAAATTGAAGTGCCTTCTAGAGATGGCAAAGAGAGTGATAGGAAGAATGAGTAGGTTTTTGATTTGTTTGAGTTTGAAACTTTCTTAAATTCATGGATTTGAACCTCCATGAAATGGAAGAAGCCATGGGGATACTTGAAAGTGATCCTTTCTCTACAAACTTATATTGACCTCTTAAAAACCTATCTTATTATACTAGAACTACCATATTCTATCTTGGAACCTAATTGAATTTAAGTGATAAGTATTCTTAAAGCTCTCTCATGATTTTACAAAAGATGGGTGATGTGTCAACCACTTCCTTCTTTTGAAAAATTTTCATTCCTTACCATGTTTCTTCTTAAAATGTTACAAATGGTCATGAAACAATTTCAAAATGAGTTACAATGTTAGAACAATATGTTTGACTTCTTTAAAGTACATGTACAGACTAAGAGGAACATAAAATGACTTTGACATGGGCTAGATAACTTAACAAGGAATTTAAAACCCTTTAACACTCTTAAACCTACATGACCAAGGTAAGTCATGACTAGACAAGCATGATACTAGAAAGCACACTTCCCTTAAACTTGTCAAAAATACCTTAAAATATGATAAACATGCCTTATGAGGGGTTTTAAATCTTGATAACCAAGGTGAGATATTTATAAGATAATTTGAACTAAACTATGATAGCCAAAATTTTGGCTAACATCTTTGGCAACCTCTTGGGAATGCATGTTTTCTATGCATATTAACTAGTGGCTTAGTGCATCCATTGGGCTATGGAGTCATGAATGCAACTTTAATTGAAGAAAAACTAAGAATTATACTTTAAAAAAACCTTGAAAATAATTGAACTAAATATACACAAGACAAACACCACATTCACACACATGTGTCATAAGACACTTGGAATCAAGACAACACAAAGTAAAAATGACACACTTATGCTTCAAACACTTAGTGAACACAAAGACCTACTCTAATATGTATAAAAATGTAAAACTAACCTCAATAGCATGGCTTCAAGTGTATCCCATTGAATGGGATACTCATCTCATCTCCATTGATTTTTACAAGTTGAAAGGCATTGTGTTCTTTGCAAGCAATGGAAACATATGGTCCACTCCACAATGCATC